>JBBPDE010242429.1:0-11916 GCA_037974605.1 Nannopetersius ansorgii | reverse complement strand
CACACACACACACACACACACACACACACACACACACACACACACACACACACACACACACACACACATTTACAGTTGGAGAGGCCCCATGGAGGATTTAGGTTGTGCTCTCATTTATTTTGAGCCTCTCTGCCTAGAGACATGCAATATAATTCTTAGGTGGGACTGCTACTGTATAATCAATCAGATTTTCAGCGTGGTTCACTAACCGAACCACATTATAAAACCTTTTAATGTCTGTGAATCTATAATCTTGTTGATGTGTACTTGTATGCAAGTCTGTTTACTTGTAAACTATGACAGAACACACGAGGTCATGTTCGGGATTCACTGTACCATATCTGCTCCTTGATTGCTGCTATTGTGTGTGCGTGTGTGGAGTCTGACCGTACTGTCATGCATACAGAATTTGATTTTCATCTTCTGCAGTCTGGCTAAAAAGTTTGCTCCATGTTGTAACAGGAAACAAAGAAGCAGAACGTATACCAAAATATAGTAAACAACTATTTTTCACAATGGTTCAGACTGTTCCATGGCTGGTCATCCAGATTTCCTCACACTGGACCTTTTGGCCACATTTTTGGCTTCCAGTCTTAATATTCTCTCCCATACACAATATGCATCCATTTCTAAGAATATGACTCACAGACAGCAGCATGTTTTCTCCCTAACACTGCCTTCTCACTTCCTGCTTTTGGCTATTTGATTATAATGCCAGATGTCGAATGTAGATCACCAAGGCGAGACCTTTTCTATAAAATTCACTATGTTACTTTTATTAGTTTTTATGAGTGGAAAGGGAAAACAAGTGCAGAACCTTAATCTTACCAAAACTATATATACAGTGGAAATAAAAATAATATAACATCTGACACTAATAAGACAATGCCACCAGTCTAATATATATATATATATATAATTTTATTTCTTTAATTATTTTTGAACAGCTTCAAATTTAACAGTCTTATAAATCAAGCATACCAAGGCATTTTGGACAACGCCATGCTTCCAGCTTTGTGGACACACTATTCCAGCATTACTGTGTCCCAGTGCACAAAGCAAACTCCATAAAGACAGGGCTGGATGAGTTTGGTGTGGAAGAACTTGACTGACCCGCACCGAGTCCTGACCTCAACCCCATCCAACACCTTTGGGATGAACTGGAACAGAGATTGTGAGCCAGGCCTTCACATCCAACATCAGTACCTGACCTCATAAATGCTCCACAGAATGAATGGGCACAAATTCCCTCAGAAACACTCAAACATTTTGTGAAAAGCCTTCTAAAAAGAATGGAAGTGAATGCAGTGTGATAAAAGTCACTGTTGACAAAATGGTCAGTCGCCCAATTGTTTTGTTCTTTCATATGTTTTGGAATTTATTTTTCACTTCTGTGATATTTAAACACCCCCACACACTTGGAATTACTTCTAGAATAATTATTTATTACTTAACTAGAGTTTGAAATTCCCTGGTCAAATTAGATGTAAGTACTGAAATGTTAATATTCTGAACATTTGAAAGTGAAACCCTTGGGCTTTTAAGTCTATTTTATATTCTATAATCCTCTGTCTAGATGTGCATGTACACCCTGCAGACATTTCTGTAGCCCTTGTGCCTTCCATGATAACTTTATTTACTGTCATTCGAAAGTTTCACACAATAAAACACATCCTACTCTTGAGGTTACATCACAGAGAAAGGAGAAAAGTCTTTGGGGCAAACGAGTGCACGGGCTAAGAATACACAAGTAGTTTTCGACAATAGTCATTATCATAATTTGGAGCTGGAACTAAGCCCCTGACTCTGCTGAGCTCCCTCAGGCTGAGGTTGGGAGAGGGGTAAAATGGAGAATGTGAATATTCAGCATGCGACTATGTGAAACTAATTTAGAAAAACCTACACCTCCACAGTCCACAGGGAAGAAGGACTCCTTTTTCTCTTGTGGGAATAACTAGTGTTGTCTCAGCAATGTTTCGCTAATTAATGCCCTTTTCGTGTTAAAACACACATTTGTGCCTACACAGGCACACAGACCATGCATGCATGTGAAACCTAGGTCTCATCTGGCAGGCCACAGATGCAGCCTCGGCTATTTCGTTCCTTATCTACTGATGCCAGGGACACATGCATATACACCACCATGTGTAACTGCACCTAACCCAAAAGCAATAACGCCTCTGACTGTTTCGCTTCTGATAAAATCAATTTGTCCTCTCACTAGGCAACATACTAGCTATTCTGCATGTCCTTGATTATGCAACCAAAGGAAGTGATAAGTGGTGTCCTCTGAGAATGCTGAGGTGTGTAGAAATACTCTATGGTCAGAAGGTGCTGGTAGAGTGGTTGAGAACAAGTAAAACTCATTCACTGACATTTACTATGTCAGTGAGTGAAGATTTTCTATTAGCACTCAAATTGCAGCAACCTTTCTGCAAAACAATACTGCACACATATTCATAATTAAATAATCCCTCTTTCCTTTTCATCAGTGCTAGAGAATTAGTGCTGAACTCACTGGTAGTGTTGTAGCGGACGCCCAGGAAGGTCTCGGGACAGGGCCGTGATACCACTTCACCGGCGATGCTCTTGGGCCAACACGTGCCGATGCCATCTACAGATATGTTGCAGAACAAACCTGAGACAGAGAGAGAAAGAGAGATTTAATTAGGTATTTTGAGCATTGTTTATGAATTCTCATGCCTAAGGTGAGGTTCTGTGCTCACACTGTAAGGATCTGTTGCTGAGTTGTAAATTCTGTTCTCCTCGGCGTTAATGCATTTTCCTCTGATTCCGCAGTAGACTAATACATAATGCAAATCATGTAAACATATTTTGCTGATGAGAAACTTTGCCTATTAACAGTAATGACCCAAGGCAACACAAATCACAAGTGAGATTCTTTGAGATACTACACATTTAATTTTCCTTTGTCACTTCCTTTGTGTATGTGTTTTCACTAAAGCAGACTCAGTTTCAATGTCTTAATTGGCTTCCATTTTGAGAACTGAGTGTCTCTTCCTCACATTTTATCATCAAAACAAATTTCTGTGGATGGTGATTTAAGACTAATCCTCCCTTGAGACTACACCCTTTCTTCTCCCCTGGGCTAGCTCAAGGTCTGCCATGCTTTGCAGTGTGTGAAATGCTCTTTAGCTCAGCACTGTTGGCCATATCTACAAACATCCTGCGGAGTCTCAATGAGCCGAGTTTCATGAGGATTTGTTAATCCAGTAAATTAAGACTCTTAGGTGGTTAGAAAAAAGAACCACAAAGTTGGGAGTCCTGCCGACTGGATTCAGGTTCAAATCTCAGTCTTGTTGATGTGCCGCCCCCCGTGAAGAGGTATCATACAGTGTTCTCAGTACGAGACCAAGCTTACAGTATCCCTCTATCACCCGTCAAAATGTGATGCACACTGGGTTGTGTTCATATGGTAGTCTTCAGTACTCAGTGCAGCACTTAAAAATGTAATTTACATGGTTCACTACCACTCAATAAATATTGTTTTATTTATATATAAAAACCATTATACTATTCTCCAATTATCTGGCAATAGTTGTTTCTTGCCAAAATATCTGCATTGAGAATATTTAACTAGTTTATAGGAGTGTTATACACTTGTATCAACACTGATCACTAAAATAAAACTTCCAGACATCAGACCTGTAATTTAGCTTAAAACATCTTCTGATGGGATAACTGAGCTATAAAGAGGTACGCAGATTTGTCTATGCGGATCAGTATGAGATGAGTTTGTTGCTGTACTGAGAAATGGCTAAGCCCAAATTTAAATAAATCATTGACAAAAAAAATTATATTCTAACTAGGGGTTTTGAATTAATGCATTCATTTCTTTCAGCTTTTTAAAAAAATATATAAACCTTTTCTATTCATAAAACCAATGTTCAGGTGTCTCCAAATACCCGTTTTATAGCAGCCATGCAATCACATCTACTTTGTGAAAAGTCAAGCAATATTTGCTATAGATTAATGTATAATCTGTTGCCTTATACTTGAGTATATGGTTGGGTGTTTATATTTGTGTTGATCTGTATAGGGGCCCTAAGAAACATGAGGCAAAGTGGCAGATTATAGTGGCTCATTATACTATTATGAGTTGATTGGACTCTTAATGAGGGTTCTTTACAGGAAATCTGAAGTGCTAACCTGTGCCATCTAGTAACCCCTGAAAAAGTTTTCATCTGACAGTGACTAATGCCATTTGTTCTGTTTGTCTGTCTGTGACTTCCGTTAATTTTGGAGATCAGTGTCAGATAAGATTGAGAGCAGCAGGGATTGCTTATGTGAAATGATGCACTGATGTCTTCTTCTGTGTGTGAGTAACAGAAAGAGAAGGAACAAATATGAGACCAATGTCAAGGATCTGAAATTAACAATTATTTTGACTAATGAAACATTTAGTTTTACAAAAGAATTCTGTAAAGGAACGATCAATGAACATATTTGAACAAAATTATATGGTTTCTTGATTTTCTCAGTGAGAATGATCCTCTATAGAGCACAATTTATATTTCTCATTTTACATATTTAACAATGTAACAAAAAATAAAAAATGTGCCAAAATTTACACAAAGTCCATATTCATCATTTATTTTTCCATTTTTCCATTATGTTAAATTCAGAAAATAAACAACTGGGGTCCATTGCAGTAAGCAGAAGTATGTTCAATGTAGAGGATGTCAATCATCAATTTCCTGCCAAAGTTACATCTTCAGTATCTTGATAAGGGCTTGAAAATGCAAAATGTAAAACCACTGTAATGTTGTAAATCCCACACTACCTTCACTGCATCAAGTCGGAACATGTGAAAAGGGTCTATTTGCTTTTATTTTTCTTATTTTTTATTAGTTCTTTTTTATATTTCAAATTGCCCTTAGGTGTGAATGTGTGCATGAGTGTGTTTGTCTGTGTGTGCACTGTGAAGGACTAGCAGCCTGTCAAGGGTGTTTCTCTGCTTAGGAGTGCAGGAATGGGCTCCAACAACTTTAACTGAACACTTGAACACTTCCATTGTCTATTTATACAGTAAATAAGAGTTGCAACTGGTTACTGGAAGCTACAGAGACACTGTAAAGGCTTGTATAAGAGTATGCTTCCACAAATAATTGATCTCATTAAATGATAGCAGTGTATTCATATAAAGTATTCAATTTATAAATGTCTACATTTTAGTATAATATAGAAGGAATGGGGAAGAACACAGAATTTGATGGATTAAAGATATTAAAGGATAGAATAATGAATTTGTGCATATAGAGAAATATGCTTCAGTCAAGACACTTTGTTGGATCCTATGATATACAATCGGTCCCTAATATGAGCTAAATGGTATGTGACCTGACGGGCCATTAGTGCTCCTTTTCTGCCGTAATATCAGGGGAAAAAATCTCTTCCTACTTGCTGTAAGTGGAGCACGTCGCTGCTGACACAAATTCCAGCTACACTCTCATTCAAACAGTGGGAAGATAAAAAGTGCAACGCTTTGTGTCTGGAGGGACTTTAGACTAATTAAAAAGGCACAGATCAGAGGAAGCAGTTCACATAGATGAAATCTGAACTGGGCTGAGACAACAAGCTCCCATTCATCCAAAAAATCTAAATTAAATAAACAGGTAAATAAGTAAATTAATTAATAAATCAAGTGGAAGTGTACACAATGTTCTTGGATTCACATCTGTCAGCTGCTTTAGGAAACACTGATTTATATGTAAATCAACTGTGGATCTGGATAACTCTTATTCATTTGTGAGAATCTGAAGTGGCTCATTAAATCTCCAGATTCTGTGTAATGAATACATATCAATACTGTGATATTTTAACAAAATTCTGAAACAGTCTACACGCCAAAACTACACAGCAAAAATGATCCATGTTGAATCCATTGCTTCTGTCATGCCACAAAAAATGCCCACTCATCTCTGCCCATTTACAGTGAAGTACCCAGAGTATTTGAGTCTGGCTTTCTTGATTGAGATAAACCCTTTCATCCTAATGGCAGAGTAACAAAAACAACCTTTTTAAGGATCAAGATGTGGGGAAATGATTTTGTAAAAATCACTTAGCTGTTAATACTTAAACCCACACAGAAGTTATGGGAGTGGCCACAAAGGAAAAATAAACCACAAGAAAACTGCCAGATATGGGTCCTTTAACAGCTCCAGATTTTGGAATGCATTTGATTTTGAGATAATTATTCATGTTTCACGAGGACCGGCAAAAGACAAAACAAAAGTCCTTGGAAAACTGAACTTCAGGTGTATGTTCTGTTAAGTAGGTTGCCATACATTTATCTGTGTTGTGGCAATAATGCTGTGTAGGAGTTGCGAGAAGCTGCTCTAGAAGTGTGATTCAAGATTACCAGTGTTGAAACCTAACCAAGCAACTGCATAGAATCATTAACTCAACTAAAATATGTTCTTCTTTTTAGACTGGAATTAAAGATGAATGTTTCCTGTTTCACTTTTTGACATCATATATGTAAAACAGGCTAAGCTCAAACTGTAAATTATAAGGAGTTAGGGGTGCTAACTCATTCACTGACACTTATGGATGAGTAAACTCACCTGTGGTATTACTTGAACTGGACGTTTGGTTCCACAGTATCAAAGTGCGAGCTGGAAAACAAACAAGAAATGATCAAAGGTACATTAGAATGTACATGGAAACAAATAATGTTCTGTTCATGATTAGTGCCAAAATTGGTCCTGTAGGTAAAAATTTAAGGTCAGAACTAAAAGATACAGTCAGCTCTATAAAGATTTCACAGGTTCAGCCAATTTCTAACATTTGTCAGGAGACTTTCAAGGCCAGGAAAGAAACTAAAAAAATGTATGGCTTTTAGGACTGCGATTAAGAACCACTTCCCTGTCAAATTTCATGCAGTGAATTGCTCTCTGTATGTAACATTTCAAAGCAGTGCTTTAAATATACTTGTACAGACTGGATGTTGTTCAGGCATGCCTGCGATAAACAGTTTATTTAACTGAAAGAAGACCAATCTTTCGAATCAGAAGACAGACATATTATTAGGGTAAAGGTAATATCGGATGCCAGACTCTGTAAAAGGCTTAAAAACAGAGACACCACATAAACAGCCTCTCAGGCAGCACAGTGGTTTGCTGGAAGACTTGCTTACATAGTGCTAATTGCTTTCAGCAACACTCTTGCTTTTAATGATTTTAACGCCTGAGTGCACTTATCATATGTAGCACTGAGGTGTTGACTGAATGCTACACCCACAACCCAAAAGCCCACTCACAGTTGTTTTGTTGTTTTCTGCTTGCGTGTCTATTGCGCTATTGTGGTGTTATAGTACTTAATACAATGGTATTAAGATAAAATGGATAATACAATGGTAGTTAGCTATTAACATCCTAATCTGCAGTAACAATTTATGTTCAGTTTGTATGCTTTCCAGACACGAGATATACAGCTAATTTAAAACTGTGATTGATATAAACCATGATTTGGTAATGACACTCTGTTAGGATGGCTCAGTATCTATTTTCGTTTATTATTTTAAAAATAGCCTAGGTTAAAAAATTTGTTCAAAATGTAAGGAATAAATATATGGTTATCTGTGTGTGTGGTGTCCTTGGTCATAGTCTGTAATATGATAAACCGAACTGCATTTTAACACTAAAACACAAAATTGTCATTCCAGTTTTTATTTTACTTCATTTTTATTTATTTTCTTTTTAGTTTTTAAGTAAACCAAACTGAATACAGACATCTCTGTCAGATATAAATGTGAGATTTCAAGATTTGTGTTCACTCTGCGGTTGCCAGATATGGAGGTCGCAAGGTTGCTTATTGATCCTTGTCCTTGTCACAGAGAAAGACCAATGGTTCAAGACCATGTGATTTGTCAGCAGTCCTGAATTAGCAAAACCATGACAGCAGCAAAACCATGACAGAAGACAACTGAGCAGAAGAGCTTGAGCATGAATCAAAAACACATGCGTAGTTTGAGCTTCAGAGCTCATGTACTCTGGGTACTGTAAATGGGCAGTAGTTTGAGCTTCAGACCTGCTAGGAAATTTGGTGCACATATCATATTCAGAAACATCTGTACATCATCATGAAAGACCTTCTTCCTTCCTCATTTACCTCCTCAGGAACCACTCCCAAAGCTTCATCCATGCAGCAAAGCCCATTCTATTTCAGACTGGATAGACATCAAAGCACTCAGTGCAGATGTTATCTTCACAAATTCAAGACACCAGGCACAGATTAGGACTCTGGCTGCTTTTAATAATGCTGCTGATAAGCAAGGCAAGTCTTCTATGAGGTGGCATGCCCTTGTTGAAGACTCAAGATGATCAAGAGAAGGAGAGTAAATAAAAGGAGAAAAGCAGTAAAAGCAGGTAGACTAAGGCAAGCAGGGGAGTTTGGTTTGCTTTTGAGTTTTTGTTTGTTTATTGACAAGTCACATCTCTGCTGGGGGAACACAAACATCCATCATTTATAAGGGAAGTTAATAAAAAGTAAAATATTCCCATTACACAGGTCAGCATGTCAGAATCATACGTTTATGTGGGTTTTACAGTGTTTTTTATGCTGATTTCAAATCTGTGTTTAGTTTTTCCCACACGTACAGTTTTTGTGATGAAGCTAGTTATATACTGCATAATAGTTGATATAATGATCATATTGTGACGAACGGTGGAGGAGGGCGACACACACACTCAGAGCATTCCTTTTCTTGCTTTTATTCAACAAAATTCAGCACCAAACACAGCATCATTCCCCCACAGCCACGGGGACAGCTGCCCCCATGCTGGCTTGCACTTTCCTCTGCTTTCTCTTCCCCAGTCCACACTCCAACCTCAACTACTCCCAACTCCATCTGCTGCTGGCACCGCCCCTCCCCTTTTATAAACCACCCTAAAAACCCGGGAGTTGCCACGGCGACGAGTCCAGGTGCACTCGCCGCCCCTCCCGCACCCACGCGCTGATCACGCATCCCTCACACCACCCCTGGCCCAAGCATGGACCCCCAGCGAACCCACAGTTAACCCCTAAAGTGCCGGATCGTCTCAATATAATAATCATATGCTGAGTGTTTTTGAAGAAACAGTGTTAGCTGACTGACACTGATCATTATATCTATACCACAGTGTTCGCATATCTGACTTCACAATGAAAATATTGAAATAGTTACTTGATTGGTGCCGCATGCAAGTCTATTGAAAATCTAATACTACTCATAATTCAAAAAGTTGATGTGACTGAAAAAAAAAATAAAGCAGATCTGAAAACAGCATGAAAAATGTGTTGTGGTTTCTGATGATTAAACTTTTTCTTGTTGACCTATGTTATCTTGACCTGCTACTACTAGTTCATTCATAATAGATTTTGGACTATTTCTGTTGGACTGTGTTTCATGACAGTGACTCTTAAGAATTATCCATGTTGAACGGGGGGTGATTCTGGCTGGGTTATTGAATTCAGCAACAGAGAACAATAAACAATGGTGTAATGAATGCATATTGTTTATGTGCTTATTGACTTAGTGCTGTTGGGCCATATTTTATTTTTTCGTAATGTGTAAATATCACCTGTGTTTTATATTGTGTGAAAATTTCATCATGTGTGGACTGGCAGGAGTGGTTCAGAATTGCTTCGCATATACTATAGTTTCCCAGAGCAAAAGCTCTTTTATGGCTAATGGTGTTTGACCCATTTTGAAATAATTCTTTCGTGCCCTGCCACTGTTGCGCTTTCTCAGAATTATTTACTGTGTTGATCTGCACTGACTGAGCTATGCCGCCTGTCTCTCTGCAGCCCTTTTCAGTTTGCTTCCACATTCTCCCCGTAGTCTGCTGCTCACCCAGATAAAACGGGCCGACCTATTAATCTTTTACCACACAAAAGAGATGCTCTTAGCCTAACGGACTCCATGCTGTTTGAGGTGAGAAACAACACTGCTGCCTGTCAGCTAACCCCACACCAATGTACACTGCAAGAGGCTTTTCCCTATATCTATAATTGATTTCAGCAATCAAAAATCCTTCTTCCTTCACAAAAAGATAAGCAGAGACATGATATGCATGAGTAACTGTGCAGAATATCTTTGCTAAAAGAGTACATGTAGACATATATCTAATATTATCTTCCTGAGCCGGCTCATTATAAGTAGTACTTGAAGGAGGATCTTTCACTTGATAAGATCATATTAAATAAGATTAAATAAGTAATAGTGCCTGAAAATAGTTTAAATATCCTGCCACCTCTTGATATCCTACCAGAAAGGTTATAATAAGACATACTGTACTCAATATACTGCCTACATATAGAATGCTTTCATGAGCCAAGATTTTTTTCTGTGTACGTGCAGGTGGGGAGGACTGCAACCCAGATATCAAGACACCCACATTCATTTAGATCAGTTTACTTTCTGGGAAGAATATATTTACTTTTTCACTAATTGTATACACTGGAATTGCTATAATATTTTTAAAACCAAAAGTCAGCTAATACAGGCTTGGATATACAAGCTGCTGGGTTTTTGTTACATGTGGAGGTCATTGCTGTGTCCACATGTGTTTAGTTTGGGGGCTTTATGGAGAGAACATGGTTCTCAGAGGATGTGTGAGATAAACACATATGCTTCCCTTGTGCTTTGTGAGAGCTACTAGACATTGGAGAAGAACTGTGGAACACGCAGCATGGCTGTGGACATCAGCCACTCCTCTTTGCTGCGTTTGTGGAGTGCTTCAGGACCAATTCCCCTCTGACCCAGATTTTTTGCTCTGAGGGACTGGCTGAAGAGACCACTTTCACCTCGGATGATACGCCTGTTTTCAAGCCATCTTTGCCAGTATTGACAGACTCCATGAGCTTTACTACACTTGACTGAACATTGACTACATTAGGAACATTTGTAGGAGCAGTCAACTGACATTAGCATTTTATCACCCATGCAAATACTGATTTAGGGAGCTAAACATGTTGAGAACATATAATAATTTTATATGTGTAATTTTACATTTATTAAAAAAGACATAAAATATGAGTGTCATTACAAACATATCTGCTGTGTGGCTGGAATATATTTAAAGTGTATATTTTGTGTTGTTTATAAAGAATGCATTCTGTTACTGACAAATTCATGACTCTGTGGGGGCATTGGTAAGATCATTAATAAAAGCAAACAGGAAGCATTGTACACCATCTAGCAGGCAACAGAAAATATTATATGCAACCTCTACCCCAGAGCCGTGCTGTTTGGATTGTCAGATTGTGGCTCCGTGGCTAGCTACAGGAGCAGATGGTCACAGTGCAGATGACTGAGCACTGATAGAGAGGAGATAAGGATGAGGGAGTCCACAGCACAGTCCATCAGCTGGGGGTTGGTTTTGTGGATCTAGGGGTAAAAGGGCGAAAGCAACATGTGAAGGCTGGTACATTTAGGCTTTTTTGTACAATGGTATCCCCTGCTCTGTGATGGACTGGTGACCTGTCTAGGGTGTTTTTCTGCCTTTCACCGCGTGACAGTTGGGAGAGGCTCCAGAACCCCCTGCTACCATACTTAGGATAAGCAGCTCAAATAGTGAATGGATGGAGGGTGCGATCCCTTTTCTTTCTAGAATGACGAACATTTGCCGCATTCAGTCACAGTAGAAAGGCATGTAAAACAAAGAAATAGTTAAAACTTTCAAGAACTTTAAATCTACTACCACAATTATTACACTGCATGTGTAAGTAAATTATCATACATTAATATAATTGTCACTATAAAAAGCTGTGTAGCTGTCTAGTGGGCAACTAGTGGGCAGCCTGTATAAGTTTCAGTTGATCCAGTTACATCGTTTAAATCAGGGGTCTCCAAACTTTTTCCAATGAGGGCCACATAACTTTTCCCTTCTCTGATGGGGGGCCAGGGTCAGT
>JBBPDE010242418.1:0-11917 GCA_037974605.1 Nannopetersius ansorgii | reverse complement strand
GTTGCTATTTTGTGAGCTGGTTAGAAGAACACAGGTTTGGTTCCAGGTTTCTGCGCGATGCCTCCAGTCACTGTGTGCGTTTATAAAGCTCCGTGAGCAGCACACACCTAATTTACTCTACTGCAGTAAACAGAGCCGCCCCAGGTCTCTGACGAACGCTACAAATAATACTGGGCTTCCATGAGGAAGGAGGTCTGGAAATGGTCAAGCAAACACTTTGCCAAACAAGAAACTATAGTTTACTGTATTAATGTTATTTGTATTTATTGTAAAATTAGTGTTTTAACGCTAACTTAACACTACTGCCCAGTAGCACACAGCTTTTAAGTATACTTTTCTCAGGTGCCTAAGACTTGTGCACAGTAATGTATATCGACCACACTTGATTCAAAACTCCAAACAAAAAATTTTATAAATAATGTATTATACCTTGGAAATGTTAAACTACACTCTTACAATTTTTTACAACTGCAGCAATTAAAATAGTGATGTAAAGTGCAGAGTGTGTGTGTGTGTGTGTGTGCGTGTGTGTGTGTGCGTGTGTGTGTGTGTGTGTGTGTGTGTGTGTGTGTGTGAGTGTGTGTGTGAGTGTGTGTGTGAGTGTGTGTGTGTGTGTAAATCAGGAGTGAAGCTGCTGGAATACACACAGCCATGGATTCTATAAACAGTGAACAGAAAAAAGGGTAAAGTGTTAATTTATTTATTCCATGGCTGTATAGTTAACAAAGAAAACCAGAATCCAAAAACAAGAACATCCCCATGATATCAGCCATGATGAGCAACTCAACGTGTTGAAGTGAAGCCAGCATCTTGGCAAACATTGCAATAAGAGATATTCCGTATAGAGACTGTTCTCTTTACAGTCCTCTGGTTCCAGACATTTAAGAGAGTTCTCAGTAATGAGTGTAGCCCTCAAAGGTTGATTTAGATTCTCAGGGATCGGCCAAAGTCTAGTTATAAAGGTCAACAGGTCAAAATCATCAGAGATCAGTTTCTGTGGGTTCTGTAGGGTTTTTTTAATGCTGATTTTAGATCAGTGTTTAGTGTTTCCTGCAGGTACAGTGTTTGTGATGAAGCTAGTTCTATGCTGCATGATAGTTGGTATAATGATCATATAATAATCATATGCTGAGTGTTTTTGAAGAAGATCATTATATCTATGCCACAGTGTGGCCTGTCTGACTCCACACTGAAAATATTGAAATGGTTCTTGATTTGTGTCTGTGGTTTAATAAAAACAGCATGCAAGTCTATTGTAGACCGAATATTACTCATAATTCAAAACGTTGATGTGACTGAAAAAAATCAGCATGAAACACTGGTTTAGAAAAGTGTGTTGTGGTTTCTGATGATTGCAAAAACATTTTTTGTTGACCTGTGCTTCCAAATGAATGCATTTTGCTCACTGCTGGATTGAATGGCGCTCCATCATCAGTATACCTGCACTGTAGGTAGGCTTGTTTGAAAACCATTGGCCTTATTGTTTAGAAAAACGTTTCAGTTTAGAACAAAAATTTAGTTTTTATGCCAAGAACAAAGAGATAAAAGTGTCATACAACACACATTATACACAACACTCATTGTGTCTCATTGGCTATGCTTTGGAAACTGGGTCACTGCTGAATTTGATTGAACATGGTGGCATATCTGAAGCATGCCATGCTCATGGTTTTGTAACCTCAAAAAGAAGCTGCACCAATCCTTCTATAGAACAAACATTGCATCACCAGTGCAAAGTGGAGTTTACTTATCACCTGAAAGCATACTTGCAGCGACTTCAAACAAAAACAGACTGTATGGAGACCCTCAGCATCTTCAAGGAAGACTATAGGTACTCTGGATCAGTATGTAAGGAAGAACAACACTGAGTTGGATTAGGAATCCTGTGCAGGCCTGGTTTCAGAACAGAATCATTAAAGCAACTGTTCACACTTGGTAATAACATCTCTAATGAGACCTAATCATAACTGAACAGTGAGATCTCCAGCAACCACATGAAACTGAATCTCATGACTGAAGGAGGAGCACATTTATGATTTCAGCCTGCATTTGTTTTCTAACCAAGACGTCCCACAAGGCCTTGTTGGTGTACATGTACTGACTCATATATATGTCGTTTTCTACAGGGGTCCTCGAGTTAAACAGACTTGACATACGTCGTTTCGAGTTTACGACGCTCACCCCCACCCACTCCCACTTGACTTACACCGTTAGCCTCGCACTTACAGACTACGAACTACGCAGTAACACGGCATGTGAGTGAAAGAGTTTTCCTTTTCCTTTTTCTGTGGCTAAGATGTGTTTTTATGATTTTACTGAGTTAGGATCAGTAAATGACTCAGGCTAGGGTGTGTTTCAGCTTACACCAATATTCAGGTTACATCACTGTCGAAGGAAAGGATTTGCAGCATAACCAGTGCTATGGATGTAGCCTCCCCTTTGAGGCTGTAACAGTACTAGGTGGCCTGTGTGGATTTCTTTGCGGCCAGAGAGCAATGACAGTTTTCCTTGTTTGGAGAACTGAGATTCTCAGTGGGGCAGCTGGTGAATTGGAGGTTAGGGAATTACCCCTGCAATCAGAAGGTTATGGGTTTGAATCCCAGGACTGCCAGTGGCTGGTGACCATGGTGAGGCTGCTGGGTCGCAGTTTGAGAGATTCTTTCTTCTGTTTTGTCTTTCAGAAGCCCTGCTGTTGTGAGTGGGATGGCTGAGCGGGGCCTGGTGGAAAAGAGCAGTCTTGAGAGAGATCGGAGACTTCGGTGTGGCGGTGAGACCCCCTGCGAACCCCAGCCGGCTTACAGGGAAGTGGCTCAGCCTCCCGAGAGTGAGTGTGGGCCAGTCGAGTGCCGAGGGGGGTAAAGGTTGGACGACTGGTGGGATGGATGGACATCGTTCCAGTGTGCCGTGAGGAGCCGGTGGAAAGACGACGAGATCGGTTGGAGAGGAAAACGTATCACCCAGGGCCCATGTGTCAAGCACAAGAGACAATGGGCGCTGCCAGAGGGGTTTAAGTTGAGTTAGAGATGGGCCTCGTAATGTCAGTGAGGCCCAATAACCAGTAAGTCTCTGTTGTGTAGTGGTTCCTCTCCATTGCCTGTAGTCCAAGAGATCCAAAGGGGTAAAAACAAATTTAAGAAACAACCAAATTAAATGATACTGTTGGGACCTATTTACTCCGGGTTACCATGTTAAGACTGTCATAAGTCAGTTAGGCTCTAATCATAATGAAGTGAAAATAATTAGGCAAATATCAGTTTTCTTAAAATGTTAATATAAGCGTTAAATAACGGTTACTTTATAATTATAGTACGGAATCGTGACACAAGCTAATGATTAGACACCTTTCCAGTCAGTAGGGTCTCGGAATGCAATTAACAATTTCCACTCTTTCACAAATGTATGATTTCAGCCTGCATTTGTTTTCTAAGCAAGATGCCCCACAAGGCCTTGTTGGTGTACATGCACTGACTGTTATATATATGTCGTTCTCTACAGGGGTCCTCGAGTTAAACAGACTTGACATACGTCGTTTCGAGTTTACAACGCTCACTCCCACCCACTCCCACTTGACTTACACCGTTAGCCTCCTACTTACAGAATACGAACTACGCAGTAACACAGTGTATGAGTGAAAGAGTTTTCCTTTTCCTTCTTCTGTGACTAAGATGTGTTTTTATGATTTTACTGAGTTAGGATCAGTGCAAATGATTAGACACCTTTCCAGTCAGTAGGGTCTCGGAATGCAATTAACACTCTTCCACACAAGCTGAACTCTTCCACAGTTCAGCTTTTGAAAGGGCCACCTTAACTGTCCATGCTATTTTTCCACTAAAACATACTACATCTCAAGGTGTAAATCTTTTGGTTTTGTACTTTTTGCAATAATTATTTCATCATAGTCCAATACTTCTTAAATCACATTCATGACTGAGAACTGAAAACGTGGAGGTCCTAGGTGGTAAAGACGTGTTCTGCTGTGTATGAGGTCATGGGGAGGGTTACAAAGATTTGAAACAGCTTATTCATGTTTGGCAAAATATCCTGTGTACAGTTGTCTGTAACGTCTGTATGTGATATAAATTGTCCAAGAGAGTGAACGGCCTTCGTTGTCCTCATACTTAAAGAATCAAGGTTATTTTATTGTCATCAGCCCGCTGTGTATACGTACATAATGAGATGAGATGAATGAGACGTTTCTCAATGGACCACGGTGCAACATATAGCACCATACAACATTCAACAAGTGCAATGAGTGCAAGTTACAACAGACAGTAAACAATGGACAAACAATAAATAGATATCTATTGTGGACACTATATAAACCTTCCTGAGTGATGAGTTTTGCACCATGAGTATGATTTTTGTATAGGAGGCTGTTGAGCAAAGTGCAAGGGATAACAGAAACAGTACAATAAATAGATAATATAGCAGTTTAATGTGAGTGGGATGTGAATCTTAGACAGTCCAGTAGGTAGACAGCAGAACATAAAGTGACATAAAGTGGGAAGTGTATGTAAACTTACAGGGTGGATAATATTGCACCATACATACATGTCACAAGATTACAGGGTGAAGAGGATAAGAAAAACCTACCAGAATGAAAATACTGCACCATGTATGCATATACTTTGAAGAAAAGTCTCAATTTCAGTCAGAAAGTCTAAAATCTAGTTCACCGTGGGGGTGTTGAGGCCCAGCTTGGTGGAAAGTCTCTGGAAGATGAATGAACAGCATCCTAACGTGGGTGTGGATTTCCTTGCGGTCTCACTGTTGAATGCATCAAACCACACATAGAAAGCACCTTGTCAGAGAGGGTTTATTTCTTATTCTTGGTTTTGGCTGTTTGCCACAAAACGGAGACAACCAGACAAGACTTAAAAAAGCAATATGAGGCTAATGCTAAGGCCAACGCTAACATTCAGTCAACAACACTGTAACCATAGCGACCACCAAGTAGTAACCTCCAATATGCACACGTCATCATTTAGTATCGGTCCAGTACGCTTGGAACCTCAGCCAAGGTGGTACCAAGAATGGTACCGCGTACCAGGAACCAGATTTTAGTGATGGAAAAGCAAAAAAAGCGAGTTGAACCAAACCAAGCTGGTACCAGTCAGTGGAAAATCCCCATACATTTGTCTGGTGCCTTGGATTTATTGGACACGTAACTCTTATTGGCTGGTTAGTTCAGTCAGATATTTATCCAGAATTTCATTCCAAAGATCTCTGAGATGATTATCATTTTCCACCCTTTTCCCTGGAAAGCACACAAAGCTCAGATACTCAGAGTCATTCTCCAGAGCCAGGGGTGACAGACTAAGCCGTTAAGTCATATTTTTAACATGTTATCTGTAAACATCTTAAGGACATCTTAATGATTGCCTTAATTATCTGAGTCTGACTATTGTTATTGTCACTGCACAAGTTCTTCTATATTAGCATCTAAATAAAATCAGCACTTTAATAACTGACCTAGATTTTGAACAACATCAATTGTCAATCGCTTGAGCACAAGACTTGTGTGATGGCCAAAGTTCTTTCTGGATTTCCAAAAACCTGGCAGGTCAGCTGGTTCCCATCATAAAGCAGTGAAAATGACATATATGACAAATATAACCCCCATTATTTCCAGACATGAATGAGGCATCAGCAAAACTACACCCCCCACAATGAGATCCATCACTTTCATCAGACTTCTAGAGATTTCACTGCATGTTGGTTAGATTTGAGGATCATGTTTGGCCATGAACAAATGTGGAATGTATGTTTTATTTTATAATATTCTCACATGGGGCAAACTGTGCTAAAGGCGGCGGGCCAGCTGTCAGTATGGGTTCACCCTGGCTTTTTTGTGGCCTCTTCCACATCTATGGAAGATGTAGATATTATGGTTAAGATAGCTTGAGAGAGATCAAAGGGAAATAAACAAAACAAAGTAATACAAAAGAAGGTTGCCAAGACATGACAAAGGCGAAGTTGGTGAGTTTGTGAAAATGGTGGAGATGCTCCTCTGTCAGTGTTGGGGGTGCGAGCCCACGACCCTAAACTTCCTCGGAGCACACACCAAGCAGACAGACGAGGATCCATGCTCGATATTTTTATTCAACAAAGGGAGTAAACAAAACCAGGAACCAGAACAACCAGAAACAGGAATCAGACTAGAAGCAGGAACAGGAAAATGAGGCGATAGACACATGGCTAACGTGAACACAAACAGAACTATATATACAGAACATAATCAGTGAGCAAAACACAGACAGGTGATAACCAAGAACCATGTGACACATGAACTGAACAGGACATCAAAATAAAATCCCCCCAGAACACAGAACAGAAAACAGAGCAAAACAAACCTGAAACACTAACAAAAAAGCAGTGGCCCTAACCGGCGACTGGCCTAACCATGACATCCTAAGTCTTTCTCTATAAAGAGATTGCGGAACGAGGAGCCATGAGAAGAAAAGGAGTTGTCGAAAAGATGGAGGACAAGAAAAACAATAAAAGAGAATACAGTGCAGGTTTTCAGTAAAGACATTGGAAATCTTTGGACAGCAATTGCCTCCAAAGGCAAAGGTTGCAAAGAATCTAACATCACAATGCATCCTGAGGAGGCCAAAGAAAAATCTAAAGAGAAAAAATTTGAAAGCCCAAAACAATCGTTGCTTTAGCTAATTATTTGTTTAAAGTGGAGTAATCTTAGCTGGTGGCCTGGTGGTGAGGAAGGCGGCTGTGAGAGGAATGCCATGGGTTCCAATCCCAGGACTGCACCATTGAGACACCGCTAAGATATTGTCCCCACACACTGCTTCCCATTGTCTTAAATACAGTGGACTTGGTTTGTCATTGGTTTAAATGCCAAAGACTCAATAAAGTATCTTAAAAAACATCAGGACAAAGTCAAAGACAATAGGAACCATAACATGGGATGTCTGATGAAGGGGGTGATGGGTGTCATTTGGGAGCCACAAATCCTTTTTGACATCTAAAATGAAGATAACACTGCATATATTGCTTTTTGCTTTTATGCTGTGTATAAAAACTAGGCTGGTGTGTTGCTTGTGAAATTTTATTTATTCAAAGTAAACATTTATAACTCTGTAAAAACACACAAAATACATGTATTTTAATGTTACAGGATCATGATAACTTAATAAAATTAAAATAAAATACACTTAACACCTAGAATGGCTGACAGCGTCAATTGACGTAATTCCATTAGAATCAGAATCGCGTCTTTTGGCCTGTTGAAGCAGCAAGCATGCTCTGTAAGACACATATGGGTGTGGTGAAGGCACATGTACACACAGATCTTTACATGTTGTTTAATACTGTTTTGCTTGAGAGACACCATTGATGGGAATCAAATTTCTTGTGCGTGTCGCTCTCATACTTGCCGATTCTGATTCTGATATGGCGACAGGCTTTGTATGACAGGCTCAAGCTCCAAAGTCCACTGGACACTTGCTGTATCTGCTGGCTGCAGCGTGGATGTGTGCCGGCAGACTGCAGGACTAAACGCCCGAACAAAATGCAGCAGCGTCGTATTAGGAAGCGAACCTGGGCTCACAGCCATTACAGGTGTAGCCAGTTGGCCGCCGTTCTAGTGTTAAATTATTATGTATTTTCCAAATCCACAGGGAGCCGCAACATTAGGATGAAAGAGCCACGGGTTGCCGACCACTGAATTAGTGCTTATTCCTACTGAAATAAAGCTTGTAACTCACTGGCCTGTGACTCGGTCGCTCACATTTAACAGATGGAAAATTCTCTACAAAAGGGTTTCTTTTACCATATTAGTTTGCATGTGTCATAAGAGTCTTACCTGACTGATCCTGTGAGTCACTCATTTTGTAGTGAGCCATGTCAGTTCTCCTAGCTATTGACTACACCTGGAACACATTTACCTTGTTACAATTTTCCAATTTTACGAGCCAGCAAGGACATCTAAATGCGTCACAAACTGATGGAAATTTGGTAGAAGTCATCCACCCACAGATGTACTTGCTTGTCTGATTTTTTTGGACAATGGCAGTTTTGCACCTCTCAGCACAGTCCAGATGCAGATAGGTGTATGACGTGTATTGAATTGATCCCACTCTCATTTTGGTAAATCATGTCCATATCAAACAGTCTGTGCCCTTGCATTTGCAATTCACACTCTCAAAAGAGTTATTACAATGTGGCCCTGGAGACACAATGGAGTCTCTTTTGGCTGAATCTAAAAAATGAGAGCGAACAACATAATGGTTGCCTACTTCTGAATTTAGCTTAGGATCAAATTTATCACTATGCAAAAGATTTGTGATCATTTGACCTTTTACAGTATTTTCACATATTATTATTTCACATATAGGGTCTGAATACAGTGCTTTACACACAAGTGAAGAGGAGAACTCCACTTTTTATTATTTTGAAGTCACGAAAGCAAGTTAGTGCTTTGTGTTATTCCAATGTGTTGTGCAAATTCACGCACATGCACACACACACACACACACACACATATACACCAAGGACAGAACATAATTTGTGATAAGCTGGACAGCACTATGACGACCTGCAGGGCAGTACTCTAGCAAAATCAAATCAAGGCTGAATTATGGGGCTGGCACCAGGACGGACGGAGGTTGGGAGATGTATTTTTTATGAGGGAGACGACAGTTTGTCAGACTGAGTTGTCTGGCTCTGCTCAGTGACCAGAGACACTGGGAGTTTGGGGACTTTTTAAAACAGATTGTGAGGGCATGTGTGGAAGAGAGAGAGGGAATTTGCCATGTTATCTCTCAGACCACAGATGTTAGAAAGATGGCCTTTGGAAAGCTTGCCATGAGTGGCTGCTCTGCCACTAGAGGGGATGGCAGCAGGGCAGGTTTCTGAACGGTTCTTGGTTTGGACATCTGGTAATAGGAAAACTCTTTAATTGATGCAGACCTCATGTTGAGGTTTTTCAAACTTTAAAAGGGTTCTTCATCCTCACACATCTCATTTACAAAAATGGGGGTGTTGGCAGAATTCTTATGGGGGATGGGATTCACACTGTGTTTATTTGAAAGCAGAAGAAAGTGAGGCCCTTTTTTTTTCTTGGGTGGTACATAGTTCTGCATGTGGTTTCATGTGCAGTCGACTCCCAAAATTTGCAGGGGTTACGGTCCAAAGAGCACCTGCGAATTGTAAAATATGTAGTAAAAACATGTCTATAAATGCCAATTTTTATAGTCTAAACCCTAAATATGCCCCAAATATGCCGCCAAAACACTTCAATTTCATTTAAAACTCAGCCGAATATATTACGCTTAAAATAAATGTAAAAGTAAACACAAGGATGCACGACCGCCAGTCAGGGCAGCAGCCAATCAGCAGCAAATTGGAGCGGATTTTTTCAACCCTTTTGTCTTAATAATTTAGCACAAAAATGCATGAAAAAATATATATTGCCACGAAAAAAAGGGAAAAAAAGGACTTCCGCGAATTTTTTTTTCGGCTTCCGTGAATTTGCAAGGGTTTCCATCAACAATTATTAGTTTGATTCTAAGAAAAATCCTGCGAAAGACTGCATCACTGCATCCCTGATGCAAAGCGGTACTTAGCAATAACTAACTGGCTTGCGATTAGTCATAGTTCTTGCATCCTGATGTTAGAGGATGATGTTAGAGCTTTTTGTTGATGTCTTGGGAATTTGTGTTTGTGTTTTAGAACTAAGAGATCTCCATCACCAGTGAAGGCCCCATTTTCTCTTGATCTCTTGGTCAGCACTTAATAAATAAATAAATTTTAAAAATAGCATAAAAATAATGCTGATAATATAAATTTCTCTGGAGTGCTTCACAAACAGTCATGTCCATAAACTGCATCCACACAGCAAAAGCAGCACAGAAACTGTGTCTGGCCCTTTGATAATAAAAGAACAAGGTCAGAACATCAATCAGAAAAAACTGCTTTCAGTTTGAACCTTTGCTTAGGGAACCAAATGGTTCTTCTCTGACATTGATAAGAAACTTTTTTGCTTCATTTGGCATCATTATTTTTAATGACTCAATCATGCCCATTTGAGCAGGGTTATTAAAAGGGGCTAAAAGGGTAATAAAAGGGTTATTAAAATCGGGCTTAAGCCCAATTATCCATCATTTTGACACCACACCTATGGAATGCTAATGACAGAAATGTACCTTTAAGTGACAACATACATTACCAACATACATTGTATTTGGTTTGGAATCACAGTGTGAATGTCACTGTATTCCTCCCCTCTTCTTTCTTTTTGGATCTGTAGGGGTGGTGGTGGCGTAGTGGGTAGGATACTTGCCTCTATACCAAGTGGTCCTGGGTTCGAATCCTACCCCCAGCACACTGCCAATGGGTTCCTGAGCAAGAACCTTAACCCCAAGTTGCTCCAGGGAGAGACTGTCCCCTGTAGGTAGAGATTGGAAGTCGCTTTGGATAAAAGCGTCTGATAAATGCCGTAAATGTAAATGTAAATGTTACAGATCTAAGCTTAGCTTTAAGCTATCTTTAAATAACCTTCCCCTCAATTCATGAAACGTAGGTAAATTGAATACTGAGTATTATAGACTAATGTCGAATAATGTTTACAGCACACTATTACTTTTTTTATTTGCATTTGCAGGGCTATACAGTATAATTCTTCTACAATTTCTGCGTCAACCTATTGCCTTATTTTAAAATTAGTTTGTGATTGCCTTCTGTCTTTATTTATTTTATTCAACCACATTTCAGTCAGGGAACAGGTAGAGAAAATGTACTTCACACAGACACATACTGGTTTACACATCCGTTGGCTGTAGGATCTTTGTACAATTTCCCTTTGATAGTAGAAGCACATACACTACACGGACACATTTTGGCTTTGGGCTTGGCAACTTTCTTCCAATGAAGGGCGATGTTAATACTTCGGCAGACCAAGACATTCTGGACAACGCCATGCTTCCAACTTTGTGTACACAGTTTGGTGAAGAACCTATTCTATTCTAGCAGGACTGTGTCCCAGTGCACAAAGAGAGCTCCATAAAGACATGGCTGGAGGAGTTCAGTGTGACGGGATTTTGGAATGAACTGTTCACTTAAATGCCTTCTCTGCCTCAGTTTATGGCTCTGGGTAAGGGGTTAAAAGGTATGGCAGGCAGGCATAACCCCTGTCCCCAAGCAGGACTCACCTGTAGAAGAAAGAATTGCTATGTATGGCATTCCTACAGTTCAAAACACCGCCCCCAACATGAAAGTAATGTGTACAAAGTAGTTATAAAAACTATTTGCTTGGATGTTAAGATGACTATATCTCTTATTAGGTTCCATAAATGTTCAGTGAAAGTTGATATAATATTCTCTTGCCTTCTGCAAACTTGGATAACAGTGAGGATGCTTTAAAGATGCTACAGAGTCATGAACAGAGTCTGGCCACTTTGCCTTAACATGGAAATGAGGCAATTCCCACTGTGGTCAGGCCTTGGTTTCGCCATAAGGATTTGCTGAGGTGTGGTTCAAGCAGGACACATAGGTACACTATGCTGGTTCTGCTGAACCGATATCTCTCCCACAGATAGTCATCTGGGAAGGCAAGAGGGTTTATTCTGTCCCTAAAGACCCTTGGAACTAAGTGCCCTTTGGGTTATTCGTGTATCCTCCTCCACTGGGTCTTCTATAAATAGACAGGCCATTTGTGTGTCTTTCTTCTCTCTGCTGACTCTCCAGGCAGGTGTTGGTCTCACTCAGTGCTGCTTAAATAGGCCTTAATTATCTCAATTAACTAATAATATTTTAATCGTTGTTGTTTTTTAAACAACAATATTTGAAATAATAATACAGCATTTTATGCTGGTTATGTTATTATTATGAGGTATATGATTTAATTTGTTGAATTTATTGTTTGACTTTTGCAATACAGTAAGTATTATACATATATATA
>JBBPDE010242390.1:0-11920 GCA_037974605.1 Nannopetersius ansorgii | reverse complement strand
GTGTGTGTGTGTGTGTGTGTGTGTGTGTGTGTGTGTGTGTGTGTGTGTGTGTGTGTGTGTGTGAGTGAGTGAGTGAGGGAGAGAGAGAGTCTGTGTGTGTGTTAGTCTGCCACCTATTCAGGAATCAGAACATACGCAAATGCAGAGTGTGACCTTCCATCTTTCAGCTCTGACTTGACCTCAGCTCACATTTAATCAGGTTTGGACAAACTGTATTAAAACTTTTGATAGATTTTGTGTCAGATTCTGCACAGCAGGAAAACTATTTTGAAAGCCTCATATTTTTCTGTATTTTATTTTTCCACTTTTCATGTGATTTTTACACGCATTTCCAACCTCTCTGTATCCCTTACTGTGTCTTTTAAGACTGATGTATGTAAATGTGTTCAGACTGCCCTGTGTGGGGTAATCAATCAGACCCGAAACAGCCTCTATCATCTCAGAGAGGGCGGGGCTAAATGGCTGCAGATGGATATATGTAAATGAGTTTATTCTTGTGACATCACGAAAATGATACAAAAGGAAGGAAGGCCTGTTTTTGAAGATTAGTTTCTATATACGGACTGGGACCTTTAAAGGAATACTTGCATGGGTTAATGCTTGTGCGATTTAGATTGTGTGTGTGCGTGTGTGTATGTGTGTGTGTGAGAAAGAGAGAGAGAGAGAGATAGAGAGAGAGTATGCAGCTGCAGAGAACACTGTGTATCATAAAGTCACTGGAATAGAAGAGGGTTGTCCTAAACTCAATATTGGCCATCAAATAAAATACAAAGCCTCACTTCTAGCATTCAGGTTCATGGCCCTCACCGGTGCAAACACTGCTTTAACACTGACCGACTGAATTATTTCTCTTCACCCAGAAGCACTAAAAGTGATCACTTGGCATAATGTCATTACATCCTTTTAGATACCCACATTAAGCAGTTCTGTCTGAGATTACTGAGCTGGGTTTAGGACACATGTGTGTTGCAGATTGCACCATGCAAATATTTGGGCTAACACTACATGTCACCCAAACCTTTTCCTTAAAAACATCCCACAGATTTATCTGGCCCGCTCCAAACACATCCAGCTCTTCGTTAAGATGATGCAGACTTGTGGACATGGTTTAGGGAACAATATAATAGTACGGCCAACACCCTATTCTCAGATCAGATCCCTTTGTATATATGATGCCGCCGCTCTAGAGACGGTTTGTGAAAACAGACCCTGTTGTGTAAAAAGGTTGCGCTGAGAATTCAGCTACATGGTGAAGTTTAGTTCACTTTTACAGCTCACAGTAAGTCATACTATGTCCTAAACTACACCCACACCTTAATGAAGATCTAGATGTGGTTTGAGCAGGTTGAAGGAAAGACCTGCCTCCATGGGCCAGATCTGCTTATGTGGGTAATATTAGACAGATGATTCCTAATTCTCTCTCTGCGGATCTGGTACTGAGGGGGTTAAAGCTTATAGCGTTGATCTCCTGTACCATGACGGTCAATCTACAGCTAATAAACCACACCTCCTCAACTCTGCCCTCCCCACTTCTCAGCGTCACTCTTTTCATAATTTTACAAGCCACATTTTTATCTTTATCTCCACATGCACTTGGTCGTTCTCCCTCTAATATCTCTGCTGCCGTGAGGAGGGAGGGGAGAAAATGAGCAAATTCTGAATGTCACCTGCAGTCCACTGGGGACCGATTACAGCCCTGCACCCACGGATCTGACCTCGGGAGCTAATCACTGTCAGATTAATTACAATGCTAATATTAGCGGTCGGTCTATCCCGCTCTCCCATTAAGGCGTACCAATGCTCGCTTATCGAGCGCAAAAACACTGTCATTCACCTCCGTGACAAAATGTCTTTAATATCACTCGCCTGTTTGAGAGGCCAAATCACTCCTAAATTGCTGAAACACACACTCAGAACATGAGCTTCCTGAAAATACAACAGCACTGATTGCCCACACAATAACCCAATCAGAGAGAAAACGGAATTACGTAAGAGATTTTTTCCCCAGTGAGGTCAGGATTGGTCCAGTCTTTACATCAGACGACGCGGATGCCGGACACTAGCTGTGATTACTGTTTCTAGGTGCCTCTTTTCGATGGTTACCAATGCTCAAGCACACACATGCTCACGCACTCAATTATTAGCATTAGGTGACTGTGGAGAATGTTTGCTAATAAAGGAGCAGTTAGAGAAATATATACAACTCACAGCTTTCCAATGAATCCAGAAGTGGTCAAACAGTCGTCATGTGTTCAGGGTTCAAATTATGCTTCTAGAATTTAGAACTGGAACCACGAGGCTAACATCACTAATACTAGAGGTCAATAGTCATCCAAATCCTTCTTGCAAAAACAGGACATTTCTCTTCATTATTTCTCTTCATTCAGAAGCACTTAAGAGCGATCACTTGACACAGCATCAGTATAGTGTTATAGAGAACCATATACGCACTTCTTTTATGCGTTAAAGACATGTGTAATGACGTTTTCATAACGCAAATATGCTTTTCTGTAAAAACACACCAAACACTTCTCTCAGCCCAGTCAAACTGCATCCACTTCATCATTAGGATGGAGCAGACTTGTGGACGTGGTTTAGGGTACAGTATGACTTACCACTAACTGCAAAAATGTATACCCCAGTTCAGGCACAAATACAACTCAAGTATACATCCAGGATGTCTGGAAGACCCTCTTTCAACAACAGGCCAAATTGGTTTCTTCTTGAAACTTATGCTTATGATTCATTTTTTTTGTTTTGTGTACATAACATCTGTTTGGACTGATCTCTGAGCTGCTGTTATATATACACGTGATGTATTTCAGTTTCCAAAACCAAAGCAAAGCAGAGGCACAAACAGACAGTAAAGAGGGTTGATTATGGGGGGTGGGGCATGACTCACCTGCCACAGAGTTGGGGCGGGGCATGAGGTAGAGGGGGGTGGGGTGAGAGGAGTGGTGGGTGAAGCCAGGCTCGGGGATCTTGTTGAGGCTGTGTGTGGAGGCAGCCATGTTTTCGTCTACGCGGTACAGGCTGGAGTCCAACGTGGCGCGGTGAGAGTGCCACAGCTTCAGGCTGCTGGCCCGCGAGCCGTCGCCGTGTTTACGGTCCGCAGGCTCAGAGTAACTGGTCAGTGTGGCTGAGGGGTGGGGACGACGGGGGGAAGTGGAGCGGGAGAAGGTTAAAAAGGATAGACAGGTTGCTTATAGAACGATTTACAATTTCACTTTAATATTCACTCACAGGATGCTTTAACAGAAACAGCCACCTTCTATCTGCACTACACTGCTGGACAGGTACAGACTGTAGTCCATCTGTTGCACAGTTCATCAGACTCCACCACCCCCATTTCTTTCATCACTGATCAGACCACAGGACCACTCTTGACCAGATATTACTTGTGGTGAACCGTTCTAAGCACAGCAGTGACACTGACATAATGATTTACATCAATGGCCCATCACCCAAAAATATCCAGCCAGTGAGAGGCTCTGTGCTCATAAACTGACCACTGATGAATATCAGAGGATGTGTAATTACATGGTACAGGTTGTACATAAAAACACATACTGTGTTTTGTTTTCTGTTTGAAAACATCAGCTAGACACTACACCGTGTGAAAATTGGATGGTTGGAACAATAGAGGCGTTTGAATTTATAATTTTATACAAAACATACATACATTCTATAATACACATATTACTGATAATTCTACACAAATATAATATATTTGGAACATGTAGGTAGTAATATGGATATAATACTTGGGCAATATTATAAGGTTGGAGGTATGTAATCAAAACATCCCAAAATTACATGCCGAAAAATCTCACTGCATTAACCCTTTTCAAGTCAAGAACGTTTCTTTCCTTACTATTACAAGCACCTATGTGTAAACATTTAATAGTTGTACATTTCAGTAATTAAAAAACACATAATATAGTTATATATTATATACACATAATGTGTTTGATAGTGCTAGCTTATGCTGAATAATGCAGTGGTTCCTCACCCTGGTCCTATTTTTGGGTGTAATTTTTTGGCTCCAGCTGATCAGGTGATTGAGCTCCTGCTTAGCTGAAGAGGCTGTGTTAGCACAGGACCACGATAGAAAACCACTGCGCTAAAGAGCAAACATGCCTCTACAGTCTGCTGGCGTACATCTGTGTTTAAGTGTGTGTGTGGTACTCACCGATGATGCCGCTGTCTCTGCTCTCTAGTGTAGAGGTGGGGCTGGTGAGGGGCTGTCCTGGGGCTGTGGGGGGGAGTGTGGAGCAGGGGCTGCAGCCCGGAGGAGATGCTGTGCTGCTGGTCAGTGTGGAGCACGGACTCATCCTGCCACTCACTCCCACACCCTGCACACATGCACACGTACACACACACGTACACACACACACACACAGAGCATGGGGTATGCATACTTGTTTTCATATATTTTAAAGACAAAGCTACATGACCTACAGTGATCCATATGGCTCATGTTAATAGTTATATATATATATATACATATATATACATATATATACATACATACATACATATACATACACACATTATATATATATATATAGAGAGAGAGAGAGAGAGAGAGAGAGAGAGAGAGAGATTTGCCTGAGACTGCATATATATAGATACTGCATGTATAGATGTGTATGATTGCACATCTACAAAGGGTATAAAAACAAGTGTTTGTGTGTGTGTGCGTGTGTGTGTGTGTGTGTATGTGCGAAAGAGGCTAATTAATCTCCATCAGCACAGGAAATCCACCACACGACAGGAGGAAGCCCTCTTGGGCCCACCCCCTCCCTCAGCACACACTCCTCCCCATCTGCCAGTTGCTGGGAAACGGGGTTGCCGTGGCACCCCGCTGCTGTGGCACCCAGCTGGTGTTGGCTCGGGTCAGACTGGCCACAGTGACGCAGTAATCTGGCCGCGCGCAGGATTAGCGATAAAGTGACAAGCTAAGCGCCACTGCAAGGCTTTAAAACACTCAATACTGCTTAAGGTCAGCGCACACGCAAGAACAGTCGCGTGTACACACAGGAAAGTGCAGGGGAACAAGAGGCAACGCCAGGGCAGCGTTAAGATCCAAATATGGAACACAATACTAATAAGCACAAACAGGTCTTCTTCATATTCTTCTTCACACACACAGTTTCAAGTGGTTATCATCTTGCATTCCCATACCAACATCTGGATTTTCACAGTAGTCAGACGTTCTTCCATTCTTTACCGAGGTGTGTGTGTAAATCACAGGAGCTGCTCTTAAATTATGTTAATCCTGTTGGCTGTAAACAGAGCCCCGATTAGAATCAAACAAATCACAGTGAGAGCTAACCTGGCTAAAATACAGCCTCCCCAAGGGGGATTACAACAAAAGACCCCTGAAATAAACAGTGGGAGAAGACCACTTACAGCGATATAAACCTACACTTTATATTCATAGATCAAAAACTGCACTATAGCTGTCACATCGCTAAAATATCACAGAAAATAAAACTGTACTGGCATCACTCGGCTCAGTCAGCGATGATTAACCCTCCTACGGGGTTTTTATGGCTGATTTGTGCACAAATGGTCAAGGGCTGAAACTGTACTTTGTCATTTGTAAGAGAGATGTGCAGTTTCATCGTACAAGGAATAATTATTTAGCAAAAATAATTACACTGCATAAGATTACAGTTTCTGATTTTACTCATTTTACCCAACAGAGAGAGATAAAAAGAAAGAGAGAGAAAGAGGGAGAGACAGAAAGAGAAAGAGAAAGAGAAAGAAAGAGGAGAGAGAGGGAGCTAAAGAGGAGAGAGAGGGAGCTAAAGAGGAGAAAGAGGGAGACAAACAAACAGGGGAGGGAGATAAAGAGGAGAGGGAGGGAGATACAGAGGAGACAGAGGGAGATAAAGAGGAGAGGGAGGGAGATGAATTGGAGAGAGGGAAATAAAGAGGGGAGAGAGATAAAAAGGGGAAAGAGAGATAAAGAGGAGGGAGGGGGAGATAAAGAGGAGAGAGAGATAAAGAGGAGAGAGAGGGAGAAATAGAGGAGAGAGAGGGAAATACAGAGGAGAGAGAGGTAAAGAGGAGAGAGGGAGATACAGAGGAGTGAGAGGGGGATAAAGAGGAGAGAGAGATAAAGAGGAGAGAGAGATAAAGAGGAGAGGGAGGGAGATACAGAGGAGAGAGAGATAAAGAGGAGAGAGAGAGATAAAGAGGAGAGGGAGGGAGATACAGAGGAGAGGGAGGGAGATGAAGAGGAGCGAGAGGGAGATAAAGAGGAGTGGTGTGGAGAGAGAGGGAGATAAAGAGGAGAGAGAGGGAGATTAAGAGGAGAGGGAGGGAGATAAAGAGGAGAGGGGAGATAAAGAGGAGAGGGGAGATAAAGAGGAGTGAAGTGGAGAGAGGGAGGGAGATAAAGAGGAGAGAGAGGGAGATTAAGAGGAGAGGGAGGGAGATGAAGAGGAGAGGAAGGGTGATAAAGAGGAGAGCGAGGGAGAAAAAGAGAAAAGAGATATCAAGTAAGGAGAGGGAGAATGAAAGTGAAAGAGCAGACAGAAAGAGAGAGAGAAAGAAGTAAAGAAAAAAAGACAAAGATGAGGGAGACAGAGACAGAGACAGAGAGAGAGCGAGAGAGAGCGATTTCAGGCTCGGTTTAGCTCGCTCGCATGCTCTGACTGTCACAGAGCCCGTTCTGTCCGTCTATCTTGGCTCTGCTTTAGCTTCTGTCCTTTGATTCCCGGGAGCCCAGTGGAGTGATAGAGTCCTTTGAGGGGCCGATTTGGCTCTGTTCCCTGTGTTTATCCACTCATTCTCTGGGGGGCTGGAGGGGGTCGAGGAGCCTACCTGCATGTCGTCGGACTCCTCCATGCTGTACTGCGGCCCCTGGTGCCCCTCGCTCACTTTGTCTCCGAGCAGGAAGCCCAGTCGAGTCATCAAAGTGTTGGCAGCCTCGTCCACAGAGGGAGGGGGGCCGAGGTCCTGACCTAACCAGGGAAGGCAGAGAGAGGGAGAGATAGAGACAGAGGGAGAGAGAGAGAGAGAGAGATATTACGTCAAATCACAGACAATAAAACATATTACTAACATTGTCAGGATTACGATCACACACTCACTGGAGGACCATTCAATAAAATGAGGTCACTTGGCTCTGTATTCTAGTATTAGCGGCACAGACTTAACCTCCAAGTTTTTAAATCCGGTTCAGTGAACTGGCATAAACTACTTTCAATTTTTTAATTATATATACAGTAGAGTTAGCTAGCATTTAGCTATTTTCCTACTTTGAAAGAGACAGTAAAAAGAAGTTAGTAGAGTTAGGAGTCTCTAACTACCACCTGTGTTACTTTTAATGCCCAGCATATATTTTCTACAGATCTATTTCTATTTATTTAGACTTGTCTGTGCAGTTTGTTCCTGAGTCAACTAGAGCCAGCAGTTAGCTATCTTTTGTATTCAAATGATGGAGACTGCAGCTGCGGTCATATAGTCAAAAATAAAAAGCTCCCAACCAGTTTTCCTCCATCTGGAGGGAGAATGTTGTGAGGTGAAAAAGAATTTATGAGGACCAAGAAGACGAGTGAAGTCTGCACTCAACACTCGCCATTATGAGAAGATGTGTGGGACTGATGAAGGTCTGCTGCTACCCATCAATGCGAATTCACAAAGAAAAACCCTCCTTTTGAAGTTTATGAGAAAATACTTAACTGAATACTCCACAAATAAAAAACTATTTACGTGCATGTATATATTTTATGCTTCCCATGAGTAACCTTCACACCCCCTCCTTTGATAAAGACCAGCCAAGTATAGCCTTTACTGAAGGAGATGAGAAACTTTTGTTGTCTGAGAATCTGTTTTTAACTGGTAAGAGGCTTCAACACTAGTGTGGGCTCCTCATGGCTGGACCTCTTTTAAAGACGTTTTGTCCTATTTTCTGTACTGAGCACTGGCCTTGAGTGTGAGACTTAAGCTTCACACATTACAAAATGCTTTAACATTTTTTACTAGTATTTATTAATAATATTTATTATAATATTTTATTATAAGTGCACAGATGGAGGGCATTAGCTTGTTAGCTTGCTAGAGATCCCCACCACCACCCAGCCAAGCTGGGCACTGGTGAAACCCTTGGAAGCAAATCCCTGCTGGTATGACAGAGTGATTAAAAACTTCACCAAGAAGACCAGGAGGCTAGAGTTCATTTATAAGGTGAATAAGGGATTTAGAAATATTGTTAGTTATGTACTGTTGAAATAAACATTACCATTACGTGTTTGTAAGATATGCACAGAAAAATATTTTTTATATTTTAAAGTGATTTAACACATGTATATATAGAGAGAAAGAAAGAGAGAGAGAGAAAAGGAAAGGAAATGAAAAAAAAAGAATGGAGAGAGAGAACAGAGAGTGCGAGGGAGAGCTTAACACACCTGTTTGGGGTTTCGCCATTCCATCCAGCACATTCTTACTAGTGAAACATCTTGACCGGACTCTGTGTATGTGTTCGAGTGTGTAATAGGACACGCCCGTCTTTAAGCCACTCCTCAGACAGAATGTCTCTCAGAGACCCTGTTCTGATTTCTGCTGCAAAACTGTTATTTTCAAATTATTTTTAATATTATTAGCCTTATTCTCACAATGGCTTTACCTGGAATGGTATGCCCAGTGTACAGAAACTACTTATTTCTGTACATTCATCTCCAATCTGACAATTTTTGTGCCGTCACCACCACTACCAACCCTTCGAACCGAGCTAACCGAGCTAACCTAAATAACTTAGCCGGATTTTATTTAAGATTAAGCTAGAAATAGGCAAAAGGATTTATCTACAGCTAACCATATATATATTTACACACACACATACATGATGTGGACAAAAGTAATGGGATGACTGACCAATACACCAACAGGTACTTAAGCAGCACAACATTATAATACATAGACTTTAATATGGAGTTAGTTTCCTCGTTTGCAGCTAGAACAGCTTCCACTATTCTTGGAAGGATTTTCACAATATTTTGGAGTTTCTATGGAAATTTATGCCCATTCATTCTGTAGAGGTCAGGCACTGATGCTGGGAGAGAAGGCCTGGCTCGTAATCTCCATCCCAGTTCATCCCATAGGAGTTGGATGAGGTTGAAGTCAGGGCTCTGTGTGGTCCTGTCAAGTTCTTCCACACTGAACACATCCAACCATTAAATTATGGAGCATGCTTTGAAGCATGATGTTGTCCAAAATGTCTTGGTATGCTGAAGCAATAAGACTGCCCTTCACTGGAAGTAAGTGGGCACCAAACTGAGGTTTGTCCCAATACTTCTGTCTATACACACGCACAGAATGAGAAAATACATTAAATTAAATTATTATCATACGATATCATCACCTCTATTCCTTAGAAACGCTAATGTGGTATGAAATCAAAAGTTTTAAATTGTTTGTTGATGGTAAAGTTGCCCAGGAACCCCCTTTTGCCCGTTTAGGGATTTTCACTGATCATTCCCTGTTTGAAGCAGCTTCAGAGAAGCATCTTATCGGTCAAAAGCGCAACCAGCCAATTCCTCCTTCCAGATATAGATTGAGTTAAACCGGCCCGGCAGCTCCTGAACTTGTGTCCCCATGAGTGTGTGTGTGTGTGTGTCTCTGTGGGTGAGATCGTTAATCTTCAAAGGCCCAGCAGATTGACCATGAACAAAACAATGACACCGATGACATCAGACGTCCCGTGTTTACTCCCAGCCGCACCCGGGCGCTACTCAAAAAAACAAACATGTTGAAGAGGAAGTTTGGCAAAAAGTCTCAGTTACTCAACATCCCTCTTATCCCAAACGTATTCAGCCAGTGATATCAGACTCAAACGCTACAGTATCATGTCTTGGCTCATTTAACTAACGAGCCATTAGCTGGTTGTCAAAGTCATCACACACCCTACATACAACTGTTCAGTTACACAAGAGAAGGGAATTCCACTTCTTTAATTCCTGCATATTTAAGTGGTTGAGATGTAAACAGAGCAGTTAAGAATAGCTTTGGTGTTAAACGCTCCATTCTAGAGACTCACAAAGCTTCAGGTCTAAAACTAAATCCATTCATGCTGGAGGGGTAAATGCAAGTAGTAAAGGGGCAAAATACAGGTTGACTTGGAATGTAAATGACAATATTTGCTTGTGAATGGAACCTGGTTCCATTCACAAGCACTGCAAAGAAATTGCATTATAGAGAGAAACTATAGAGAGAAAAGTCTCTATAATGAACCAAGCACACTCTAAATGACTTAATGAACCCTGAGTTATTGGGGAATTTTGAACTTTTGTGGTTCACGAAAAAAAATGGATGTATGTGACGTAAAGTAACATGTTTTAGTCCATGTTTGTAGATAACTGAGTCATTGAGTGGCAGAAACCATGTAAGCCAAGTCTTAGAGATAACATCTATCATCTATAAAAGCTGCTCAAAGCATTCCTACCAACCACACCTTTCAGAATCAAAAGACACCAAGCTGGTTTGTACGCCGTTGTGTCTGGGGTGCACAACCATATTCAGAGCTGGATTTGAGATAAGGTTATTTATACCAACTGCTAACTGGAAGACAAACTGATCTGAAGTTCAGGCTGTAGGAACAGAATGACCTCAGTAGACTGAAACAAAAAAATTGTTTTAATATTAACACCAAACACTACACAAGACTACTGCTGTCCAAACTGTTGTTAAATTATTGTTAACTGTATATATTCAGGATATCCTTGCTGAAATCCTTTTGGGAAAATCTGACCTGACTGATCAGGAATAGTGTGCTTATATACAGCTTTTTAAATGGATTCCTGCATTGCTATGCCTTTTAAAAATTCTCATAGTAATGAATGACTGAACTATATGGGCAAAAATTTGTGCTCCCCACTTATATCACCATGACATACTAGTTAACGTCTGGCATACCATAGCAGCCATGAAGCAGCGCCTTCGACTATACCCTAGCAATCACCTAGAACATCACAGCAAAAAAAAAAAACACCTTGCAACACCAAAAGCAGCCAACTGGGATAACACTAGAATTGCTTAGCAACCAACACACAATAACAAAGTAAACATCTGGCTGTACTCTCGCAACCAAATTATTCCTAGAAGTTATTACAAATTAAATGTAATTATATCATTACTTTGTTTAGTTGTATAAGAAGAGTAAGAATTACATCTAAGAATTTAGAATAACTGATAAGTTCTGATAAGATTTGATTGTATTGAGCCATGAGAGCATCAGTGAGGTTAGGTAGCAATGTGGCAACACCACTGCATTTGATTGTATTCAGCCTAAGAGCATTTGTGAGGCCAAATACTGATCTTGGAACATTGCCGTGAGTATGTGATGGCAGTCCCGAGAGCATTACTGATGTTGGACGATTTGTTCAGGATCACAAAGCCACTTCGACTCATCTTAAAGAAACTCCCTCATTCCAGAGAACTCCACAGGCCTTTATACCCCTCCAGCCCGCAGGCATGGTGGTCTCCGCCTGATACATAAACACATGCGAAAGTAAGAGAACATGTTAAAAATCCTCCTCCTCATAAACGAGGGGATTGAAGGATGTTTGTGTCAGAGCGCTCAGATGAATCTATGCATAGACCGCCTCAGTGCCCACGCACTCGCCTCAAATACACTCCATTACAGCACACACATACACACACAAACATATAAACCCACCTACATGTATGCAGTAAAGAGCACACACACCTTAACAGTCCCTCAGAGTGACCTCACACACACCTTTCCTGAGATGTGAGGCCATGACGGATAAATGGGTGTGATCTAAAAACCAGGGTCAGGTGTATAAGAAAAAGTACAAACACAAACACAAACACAAACGCGCACACACACACACACACACACACACACACACACACACACACACACACACACACACACACACACACA
>JBBPDE010242339.1:0-10000 GCA_037974605.1 Nannopetersius ansorgii | reverse complement strand
TCGACGAGGAGGTGCTGATTGACCTCTGAGAGCCTCTAAAAGAGCAGCGCTCTGAATATTGATTGTGTTTCTCGTCTCCATTAAAAACACTTGGCTTGACGTTATCAAAGTGAATGTATGGAGTGAAGTGCAGCGCTGTGTTAGATGTGCAAACCGGGCTGAAAAAAGGACCTTTGAACACACAGGAAGTGGGGTCAAACATATGCACGTGTTGTGTTGTGTGTGTGTGTGTGTGAGTGTGTGTGCGCGCTTATATGTAATTATATGTCTCATGCGTATTATATTTATGTATAGGCAAGCATTTACACAGCAATACTAAAAAGAAGATATATGTATCTATGTATATAGTTTTATATAGAGTGTAAGACACACATTATATATATAGATGTGTGTAACTGTATGTAATAAATAATAAAAGATTTGTGTATATATATGTTTGAGTGTGTGTGTGTGTGTGTTTTATAACAAAATAAAAATAAAACACACACACGCACACGGACAGGGGCCTCAGGCTCTCACATGGCAGCACAGCTGTTTTGGCAGCACAACACATTTTCTTTCCGACTGTATTGTTTACATGTCAAATCTTTGCATTTACCTCTTTTTATCCGGTCATGCAAACTAACTGTGGATTTATAATGCAAGAATACACACACACACACACACACACACACACACACACACACACACACACACACACACACACATTCGCACACAATCACATGATTAAAGAAATAGCCCATGAATACATACTAACATTGCTGACAGTTCATTTTCCCTATTTGCATTAATTTGCATGAGCCACTTTTATAATGATAATTACTGGCAAATTCCTTTCATTCATAGTTATCAGCATTAGAGACTGAACCCTTCCTTTAATTCAGAGTCTGTTTGTAGGTTGAGACAATATGTTAAATTTCATTAGTAAACACTAAAACCACTATATGTGTGTGTGTGTGCGTGTGTGTGTGCATTTCTGCGTGTGTGTGTGTGTGTGTGTGTGTGTGTGTGTGTGCGTACACTAGGGGGAGCAGGTGTAGCGACTCAGGGCTGAGGATTCATTTTGGACTGGTTCAGCTGTACACACACACACACACACACACACACACACACACAGATACACACTTTTGACTAGGATCAGATTCACCTGTTTAGGGAACTATATCGCAGAAGTTTAAATGAAACAAAAATATTTACAAATGAATATTTTACTTTAGTCTAGATGCTCTGGATGACCGTCTGTCCTTGGTGATGACATTGTTTTTGTAGTTATGTTATTACTTTCAGTCTAGAAAGGCGTATAAGCAAAGTGTGTGTCCAACACCTGCTGCTGAGTTGGTATTGTTGGGCAACGGTGCAGGGCAGGGCAGCGGTGCTGCTGTCCGTGGTGCTGAAACAGTGTCAGTTATGCCAGTGTGTAGGGCAGTGGTCCCGAACCTTTATTCTGTCACGGACCGGTTTAATATCAGAAACTATGTTCACGGACCGGCCTTTAAGGAGCGGCAGATAAATATACGTATTTATACAAATCAATGATACGCATAAAAATGGGGATATTTTAAAAATATAATAATGGAGTATCTTTAAAATACAATAATAAAGGTAAATCCAGTGTGTACTCGCAGCTTTATTAACAGCATTTTCATTACAACGAGCCGACAACAACAGAACACGAGTCACAGCCACGGGTTCTTCTCTGTGCAGCCTGCGGACCAGTACCACATGACCCACGGCCCGGTACCGGCCCGCGGCCCGAGGTTCGGGGACCACTGGTGTAGGGTATTTTTGTTGCTGTCCGTGGTGCTGAAAGAGTAACCTTTACTGTGTATTAACCCGTGTACGTCAGTGGTGTGGCTGTCCATGGTGCTGAAACTGTGTACGATATTAAAGTGTTGTGCGGTGACTGTGCTACTGTCCATGGTTCTGAAAATAGTACCATTTTCTATTAAAGCATACAATGCAAGCTAGTGGTGATTCAAGATAACTCCATAGCTAAATCACACTAAACTCAGGCTCAGTTGTCCAATCGGTTGACGGACCATTAATTACCTTTATTAATTGCCATTAATTACTGCAATGATCACTACTAACCATTGCAGACTGAGTGAATACAGAAAACAATTTACAATACAAAGTAGCATATCATCAACGTTTACTTTTAGTGTGGAATGCTGAGGCATGATCAAAAAAACAACAAAACAAAAACACTCACCCATAATGGGTAGAACCCTCTTCTGACGACTTAAGAGCAGGGGTGGGCAACTCTGGTCCTGGACGTTTTGGTGATTTCCCTGCTCAGAAACACCTCACCGTCTCACCAGTTAATTGTCAGGTTTAGTGAATGTGTTTGAGGAGAACTACCATCAAACTGTGCTGGACACCGGCCCTCTAGGACCGGAGATGCCCAACAAAGTTGAGTAGTTCAACTTTGCTGCTGTCTATGGTGCTGAAACAGTTGCTGTGGCAAGTATTTAAGAAAGTAGATCAGTGGTGCTGCTGCCGATGGCGCTGAAACTGTTGGTGTGTTAACCATTAAAGTGAAAGCATTTCATTCTTTAGTGTGTAGTATCACTTGGCTGCGCTGCATAAATAATTTGCATTAAAGTGTAGAATTCAAGTTTCAAGAGATTCAAGAGTACACTACCACCTTTACAAGTATAGCTATGTATTTATACTTTTTGCACCTTTGACAGCCAATCCATTATCAAATCACACTAAACTCAAGCTGCGAGACAGTGAGATATTTAGCTGCTCTGCTGTCAGGTGGAGCAAATACAAGAACAATTTACAATACAAAATAAGCTTAAAAAATACAAAATCTGTTATAACTGTCCCCACTGAAGGGTAAAAAGTGTCGCTCAGCTTTTGCTGCTGACCATGGCACTGAAACAGTCTCCATCGGCATGTATTTAAGAGCGTAGGTCAAAGGTGTGGCAGTCCATGGTCCTGAAACAGTTGATGGTGGTGTGTATGATGGTGGGGGTGGAGGTAGCTCAGTGGGTAGGATACTTGCCTCCAGACCAAGAGGTCATGGGTTCGAATCCTACCTTTAGCACCACCACTGGGTCCCTGAGCAAGACCCTTAACCCCAAGTTGCTCCAGGGAGAGACTGCCCCCTGTAGTTAGAGAATGAACGTCGCTTTGGATAAAAGCGTCTGATAAATGCCGTAAATGTAAATATGAATCCATGTGGGTTTGTGCTGCTGCTGTCCATGGTGCTGAAACAGATGGCGCTGGTGTGTATTATCTGGTGCGATCAGCGGTGCTGCTGGTTAATGAAGCTGTTGCTGGCAGGATTGCAATTACTTAACAGTAATACTATTTGTCTGTTTGTTTCTATTTATCTATCTATCTATTTAAATTTGAGAACATTTTGAATATTTTTGTACACATTAAAAACACAGAACATAGTCTGTAGTTAGAATAACTGATGACTGTAATTGTATAAAGAGGAATATTCTTTCCTAATGCTCTGTATAAGCAGTCACATCAGTGCTAATGCAGAGCAGCAGTCACATTTCAGTCCTTTAAGTGAGCATACTGGAGCGCAAACCTTTTGCATAATAAATGTGTAGAAAGAGACAAACTGCATACAAGTAAATGTGATTGCCTGATTTATCTCAAATTGCATCTCCAATGTACATCCACATGCTGATCCACTAAGATGTACTGCACTGGGAAACGGCAATTTAGAGTCATTTTCAGATCAAGCAGCCATTAAAGGAAATAATTGACATAAATCTACATAAACATTTATAAAGTCTTATTCCAACAAGTGTTAGTTGTTGTCATTACACCGAAGAAAATGTCACAACTTATGCTTGTTGAAGGCACATTGTATGATTAGTTATGTGGATGTTATGTAGCCTTATGATTTCCAGGTAAGGCATTATACATATTCATTATACAAAGTCCACGTAGATTTTACAGATTCTGCAATTTCATCAGTATGCGATTATATAGAAAAGGCTAGGCATTCCAGCAATTGCACATAGCGAATTCAGTGGTGCTTCCTCCACTCAGTGGCAGGAGCAGGAGAGCACCCAAGGAGAAGAAGAAAACTTGGTGTTATGGAAAGTTGTGACGTCTGGTGGACCTTCAGCTCCTCACAGGAGAAGTAGGTCACCTGAGTACTAGGGGTAGGGCTCTGGACTAGAGGTGTGTGAGTGTGTGAGGGAATGAGTGTCTGCTCATTAAGGACTAAGTGTTTGTGTTGTGTGATTGGTTGAGTGTTTGGTTAAATCATGGCTGAACCAGAGAGTCATTGCGTGGTCACCCAGGTTCTTGGGGTCCTAAAGCTCACCTAGTTTAGGAAACGTATCTGTAATTGTCGTCGAGTAATGCAACAGAGAAAACGTATCGCACTGCGGTCTGTGTGGAGCTGGTCTGAGTCTGATGTGAGTGTGTTTGGAACTGTGTCTGAGGTGAAGCCTCCGGGACTGGAGAGAGTCAGGCTCCACGGCGAACAGAGAGGAAGCACTGCGAAGAGAACCTCAAGCAGTAAAGAGCAGTCGTGACATGAGTGGCACGTTTCACTGGCAGCAGTATTCCATCCTTCGCTCTCTCTCTCTCTCTCTCTCTCTCTTTGTCTGTTTTCCATCTAGGAGTGAATCTTTGCCTCAAGATCACACTTGGGAAGGTCTTCCTACCTTACGGGGATCCTAGCTAAGAAACAGAGGACAGCATGAGAGTAATCGTCCGAAGGTCACGGACTGAGAGATGGTCCTCAGAGGAAACACGGAGACTGAGGAAGTTCGGAGGAGTGTGGAGACTCCCCCAAGCAGTAAAGCTTCTCAGGAATTAGTATTGTTTGAGTTGGAACTTTGTGCACTTTTTGGTTTGAAAATAAACTGTCACTCTAGACCTCGGGCTGCTTGCTGCTGTGTCTATCTCCCTTAGCCGACATGATAAAAGCCAGCAAAAACATTATATACGTATCTAATACACTGTGCAACTGCTACTGTTGCAACAACAGCGTATTTGTTAAGTAATGCTAAGTTAAATATTAACCCCTAATCCTGTTATTTTTGATGAAACACTGTTATTCCATGCAGGCCCCATGGTGGGGCAGTGGGTAGTGCTGTTGTGTCACACCGCCTGTTTGTTTATATTTTGTAAAATTCCATGTGACACAAGCTATCTTTTGTCTGACCACTCAACAAACGTGACCCCAGTTTTCAAATTATTTGCACCACAAAAGAGTGTGCCATATATATATGTCTGTTTGTTTAGATGCCTGTATGTTGCAATAAACATTAGCAGTTAAAAATAAAACTGTCAAGCAGTACCGCCACCATCCACTATGGGACCACCAATGAACATTTAAACATTTCACAGCAAAGAAAGCAATATTGGTACCATTTTAATATAAACAAATGTGATTTTATCACCTAATTCATTTATCATTGACATTAATATAAATACAGGATATGAATTATATTGTGGCACGTGTGCAGTTGTGCTGCTGTAAATCACTGCAAACAAATGCAACTAGTAGCTATTGCGAGTTCCCAGCTGAATATTTCATAGTGTACATTTTCTCGCTGCTTCCAAATGAATTAACACAGCTTTCACAGTCCTGCACATTTGCAAACGATGGCTGGAACAAATTCCTCGATTGGATGTCTGAAGATTACTGCCTGCTGTCACAAACACACAGATAAGAATGGCTGGTCTGACTCCAGGGCTTCTGAAGAATAGAGTGAAGGTGGACCAAGAAACATCTTGCAAAAAAATGACAAAAATGTGCCAACACTTCTCACTTTCTACGGTGAAGGTCCCATGCAGGTCAGTGGTGCTCTTCTGAAAATAGTAAAGGTTAGACTCTGAACAACAAGCCTGCTTTGTATGTGGCTTCTTTTATTAAGACAGGGTTGTCACTGTCCATTGTCCTTAACACATGAATGCTTTTATTTCAGAAGCACAGTGGAAGTCCATGGCGCCGCTGTCCGTGGTGCTGAATGTGCGTTTGTTTGACAGGGCAGGTCAGTGGCAGGTCTGTGATGTCACACTTGGTTAAAGTGAAGGTAAAACTATTGACAGCAAACCACTTTCAGGATCAGTTCATGTCAGTACATTATGGCTCATTATCTATGAAAAAAGTCTTCTGACTCCAGATCAGCTCTATACGTCTCTTATCCTAAAGCACCAGTGCATCTCCCGCTGTTTTTTGTGCTATCCTTCACTCTCTTCCCTCCATCTTTAATTCATGTCTTCCTAAAAGCGAGACACAGCGACTCAAAGAGCCATTAATGTTCTCTTTCCCTCTCTCACTGTCCATTTTACTTCTGGCTCACCCACACCTCTCTGCCTCCCCCCTCTCTCTTGTGGTCCTGCACTTGGTTTACCTCTCTTTCCTACATACATAAATATTAACCCCTTTTCTCTCTCTCTATCCCTATCTTCCTCTCTCTCTATCCCTATCTTCCTCTCTCTCTCTCTCTCTCTCACAATTTTTTCTCTCACAAACACTTTTTTAAAAGCTTTTCTCCGTTCAGTACAGGGTTGCCATCTTCCAGCCAGTATTAAAAATGGAAAATATATATTTATATATATATATAAATATAAAACGATCCCCAGTAGGAACTTTTAGGGTGTTTTAAATAATTCATAATCTATATTTACAATACCTAGACGACAGCGGCTAAGTGGTCTTATTCTCCACACCAGGAGAGAATCTGGAGTCTTGTTCATCCATTATGAGGGAAAGACATGCAGGGCTGGTTCTGCACAGAGGAGGAAAGCAGCTGGGCTTGGAAAACAACTGGACAGCTTCCACAGACTGGACGAAACAGTACACCGCGATCCCAATCTCAATCAAACAGTAATTGTCCCTGTGGCAAGCTTACATCCATCATTTGGCCATGTGTTCGGGCTAAACTGGCACGTTATTTAGCCTGGAATTGCCACTTTAGTCAAGGCAAGTGAAAATTCATTATCAAAAAATCCGTCTCATTTAACACCCAATTTCTGTCACCCAAGCACCATAAATGTAAATGTGTACATTCAGCACCTTTCAGGTTTAATCATGCCCTCTTTCAGTTTATATTTAAAAGAGGGCATTCAAAAATATTTTGTTCATAAACTCGTATCACAGTCAATGTATTGGTACAGCAGGGGTTTGAATAACAGCATACAAGTCGTGCACTGAGGGTCTATACATAAGAACACAGCCCTGATTCCTGAGGGCACGCGGTGCTGTGTCTCACGATACTGCTGTCCCACCAGCTGTTAACCAGCTTACCGAAACTGCAGCGCTCTCTATTTTCCTCTCCTCTCCAACTTCATCACTCTCTCTCTACCTCTGCTGGGTGGCTGCTGGAGGTAGAAGAATCACCCCAGAGGCTTTATGGAGATGATGAGATCAGGTAGAGCCGGAACAGCCTTGCTTTGGTGCACTCTTACTGCCGTAATTGAATTTCTGTTATTGAGTTTGACCATACACACACACACACACACACACACACACACACACATCAGGTCCTCTTACCATCCAACCATTGAACCACCAACACAATGCAAACAAACTGAGATTTACTAGATTTACTATTTACACAACAGGTAAAGATGTTTCAAATTGAAAGACCTATCTATCATTTTCATCACAGGTTAAAGTTGGATGACACAGCAAAAATAAAATATGGCAAAACATACTAATAAAGAAAAACTGATTGGTTAATGTAATCTGAATCCTGGTTCAACTGCAGAAAATGTTAAACAGCAGCAATAATCTGTTTTTCTCCTTGAAAGGCGCTGTATAAAACTATGTTACTGTTATTATCCAAATGCTCTGCATGAATGAGCTGTTAAGGCTACAATCAGGGAAGACAAGCAAGTTGGAACCATTATATGTAGATGTACACATACACTAAGTCTATATTAATAGTCACTATTATCCACTATTAATCAGCCCTAGTTTGTACACTATTTTTGTAACGGGTGCCTCTGATTGGCTAAAACACATCCAAAGAAAGTGCCATAAACAGTGATGTGCACAAGCCTGGATCAAATATGTCAGTTTACCGCATGAACCACTGCCATATTTGCAGCGGCAGTGGTTTGAACTGTGTTCTTCTGAAAAGTCTGGGATGGACAGAACGTGCTTATTTCTGGGTTTTAGCTACTGTGTTTACAACGCTGGCTGACAAGCATATCACATGAACTCACATCACCACAATACATACATGTCTTTATCTTTAGGTCTGGAATTTTGCTGTATTTTTTCGGCTTTTATGAATTTTACACAGACAAGTCATATCTGAAAGGTTGTTGAGTTGGCTCAGTATAAAAGCAAATGACCATTTCTTTTACATTTATTCCTATCACTGATCAGCAAAGGCAGTTTTATGTTTAGTTTTGTGCTGGGGCTACAAGCCTGATGCTAACAACTAATGAAAGCTTATAGCCCACTAACCAGCAATGATGCAAATTACATGTCTAAGGAAACTCAAATATGGAGCTTTTCCACTGGCACAAGGAACTGTGTGGTAAGTGACCCATACCCGCGCCAAACCTAAGCTGCTCGATGGCTTTCTGGTTGGTCGAAATGTAATCAGAACATGTCTGCTAAATGCCGTGAATATAAACATGAAAACAGGCCACTATTTTGTGTGTGCAGAAAACAGTGGAGCTGTAAACTAACACCTGGGAATTCGATGGAGTCAAAACACGACTGTCTGTTTGGTGCTGAAGATACATTTCAGTGGTAGTTTTGACATATTTATCTTTACTAAATGTATCTTTATCGCTGTGAGAAACAAGAAGGTAATCCAGGACACCACTAACAAGTTATCTGGGTTAGGTTTTCATTGCACTGCTAAAGAACGCCAATTAAAAAATTTAACTCTTGTCTAACTACAACATGCTCCCATCATGATGCCTTTGGTCACTCATGACTGTTGGCCTTTCAACCATCATCACATCAGTGGCACTGCAAAAATGTCACAAAATGACAAAGATATTGACAGTCAGTCGTGCAAATCACTCTTCCGTATCACTAAGCTTAGGTCATACAGTATGTTTACATTAGAAGGCAGGTTGCTAGTGATGCCCAGCTAGTGTTTCTCTCCAAATGTGTTCAATGCCACTTTTGTTGCCGCATGTGGGTATGTATAATTTACAGCTTCTAGCAACTTTTGATGTAAGAAAATGTGAAAAATGTGTACTAAAAATCTGTATGTGTTTCAAATTATGTTTATGAATGTTTGCCCAGGTTTAGAAACATCCGATTCTAGCTAGGACTCCTCACCACGCACCGCTGCCAAGCTGAGAGGATAAAGGCCAGTAAATGCTTCCTTTGAAACACATGAAACACTACTGCATATTTCCGAACTCTCATTGGATGACTAAATGACAGTCCTGGGGAGTGGGAGGTCCCACCCAGGCAGAGAGAAAAAGGAAAGCTAAAGGCACTTTTCCACTGATACACAGGAACTGTGCTGTAAGTGAACCGTGCTGAAGTGACATTGAACTTGCTGCACATTTTGATGTTCCAGTGATGTTCTCATTGGTGAATATGCCAAAGAGCCCCTGAACGGATTAAGCAGGAAAAAATCCCAGAACAGAAAATGAAAACAGCTCATGAATAATTCCTTTTCTATACCTACTTAATTCTTTAGTCAAAAACTATAGTCAATTTTTAATTCCCAATTCACCTGATGCACACGTACTCGGATTCAAAGTATGCCCACTGTGCCATTGTGGGGCACAGCTCATAATGATAGGTCATAGTGAGAAATAATAAAATTAATATTCTATAAATTCTTCTATTAGATCAAACTAGGGTCCATAGGTTAACTGTATGGCTATTAGAGTACTTGCTAGACTAATTTGGGAACTATTTGCATGCAGGTCAATGCAAATTATTATTTTCATTCCAAAAACCCTACATGATCTCACTGTTCTGTGTGATAGACTGAACACAGTTGGTCTTAGCCCATCTGAAAGACATTACAGGACACCAGCTGGACCCCCTGCAGTTTGCTTACCGGGCAAACAGGTC
>JBBPDE010242329.1:0-11922 GCA_037974605.1 Nannopetersius ansorgii | reverse complement strand
GATCAATCAATCAATCAATCAATCAATCAAAACTTATATTATTATATTATACCACCAAGCAAAAGTCTGAATACATCTACTTATAGAACAGGTCTTGATGCATAGTATATCTCAACTCATTTTGGAAACTGACATTGGTTAGACAGACATTAACTCATAGGCCTCAGTTTAAATATACAATAATTGTCTTACCAGTTACTACTTTACAGATGCACAGTTAAGAAAGGCACAGAGGCAGAGAGGATAAAAATAGTTCTCATATATTTTCTTATATATGTAAGTGCACAAAAAAAACACACACACACACACACACACACACACACACACACAAACACATTGATATATCGACCGCACAGAACAGCAATACATATATTTCTGGAGTACAATAGACCAAAAGGAAAAAATGTGTGAACTTTCTGCTGTTTCGGTCTGTACCACATCAGTACTTGTTAGCAGATATTTATATGAGAAGACGTTATTCTGATTTAAATTTGATGTTACCATTTTGACTACAAGCCTTTTTTGAACAGGGGAAACATCTTTCACATTTTTGCCATGTTTTTGTCATATGTTGACATTGAAACAAAAGCAAATGTGCAACTTGAACCTGTTCATCCAGCATGTAAATAGAATGCAGGTATTCGATTCAGTATTAATGTTTAATTCATTATGCCACTGATTATGTGATGATATAATTACATTAAAATAATATCATAAAAATGATAGAAAAACAGTATTATCTGTAGATCTGTAGCTAAAAACCTTGCTTGTTTTGTGGGATGCAGTGTTGTCAGGTTGGGTTTTGGGTTTGTGATGTCCGTGTGCTGAATTCTTAAAGTGCTTTAACAGAGTTTGTGGATGTTGGAGCTGGTGGCTGCTTGTGTTTCTCTTGGGTTTGGAAAGTTTGTAAACTTAGGTCAGTATGAAATCATTCCCAAAACTCAAAGATGGATCGTTTTTTTTTTCCAGTTAAGTGGCCATTTAAACAGTTCTCTGTGCAGGGTGTGTGTTTTACTGTGTGTGTGTGTGCTGTGATTGTGTTACAGGTGTGAACTGAGAGTGTTTGAATGGCACCACTTAGCAGCACAAGGATTGGAAAAGTGTCGAAAGGGAAATAAACTGTGGGACATACATTTCTCGTTGACATCTTCCTTGGCTTTCCTTCAGCAGACAACAGCAAAAAAACACTCCTCTGGCCTGTAATCTGCCCTTTCTTTCATTCATTCATTCTTTCTTTCTTTCTTTCTTTCTTTCTTTCTTTCTTTCTTTTTTTCTTTCTTTCTCTCTTTGCTTCATTCATTTGTCTGCCAGTGTGTGTTTCTCTTTCTATTCCTATATCTCTTCTTTCATCATCTATGGCTTCCTGTGCTTCCAGTAGTAGGGGTGTGTGTGTGTGTGTGTGTGTGTATTTGTATTTGTGTCTGTGTGTGTGTATATGTGTGTACTTGTGTGTGTGTGTTCATGTGTACATGGAAATGTCTCACTCATTTATCGCACCGCAACCTTTTGGAAAAGCCTTTGAATTATTTTGAACATGAAGAGCTTTTAAAAATGCAGCAGAGAAAAATAACCTTCTTTTCCTGAGGTTTTCTCTCAGCCTTTTAAATATGACTTTAAATTGGAGACCAGTGACAGACTGCAGGATTTTACAGGCCTGCTGTTGGACTGGGCCGAGAGTTCAGCAGAGCCATACAGCTCTGGCTAGTCTTGCAGTTTCTGGGGTCCAAAGAGCCATTAAAGTGCAAGCAGCTGATCCAGGATCAGCTTCAAACCCTCCTTTTAGAAGAGGAAAAAGCCTTTTCTCAGATGTGCGTCTGATCAGAGGTGCTCCAGAGCGGATGTCTCTCGGCCCCTATACCCTAAATCATCCCACTTCACTCTCTTCGGCTTCCCCTCACATTTTCTCTTTCTGTTCCATTTTGTACACCTCTTCTTTTTTTCTCACGTGTCTCATCCAGGTGAAGCTGCATTTCATCAGCTCTGGCTGGAGTTTTAATTGGGCCTGACTTTTAAGTCTGAGCTAAAGCACAACACCATGTTTGCGGTACAAACTTGATAAAATTCCATGGGAACCCAAACTATAGCCTGATAAAACTTTATCTCAACCCAAACTATAGCCTGCTAAAATTATGTCTGATCCCGATTTATAACCGGCTGAAATTCCTCCTGAGCCCAAAATACAGTCTGTAAAAATATAATAGCCAACTAAATTATAGCCTACTAAACTATAGCCTACTAAAATTCTGATCCCAAACTACAGCCAGATAAATTTTCATCTGAACCTGAACAATAGCCTGCAAAATTTCATTTGAACCCAAACTATAGTCTGATAAAATTTAATCTTAACTCAAACTTAGATTAGGTGTGGTATTAGGAGTCTTGCCCAACCATTCTAATTGATGAACTGTACTCTGTCACTCAGGGTAGGAACTGAACCCCACACTCCTGCTTGGAAGGCAGTTATGTAATCCACTACACTAACTAGCCACAAAAATAATTACATTCCCTCTGAACAAAAAGTATAGCCCGACCAACATCTCTGGGTACCTGTTCAGTTGCCTTATCAGATTTATTTTCATATACTCCTTGAGCGTGTGGACCTCATTGCCATGGTCAGGATCTGTTGGCCTAGTACAGTGGTTCTCAACCGGGGGGGTGGCGCGAGAAAAACAACAACACTAAATGCAAATTAAAAGCAAATGAAATGCAAATGCAACCTATGTGCACCGATTATAACACAATCAAATCATGCTCCCGGGGGGGTTGGAGGGGGCGGGGTTTTGGAGCGATTGTTGTTACTGGTTCCACAACTTCAAATCATCCTTTTGGGGGGCGGGGGGGGGAGGGGCGTTGTGGTTGGCGAACCAGTTTAGGGGGGGCCAAGCTTGCAAAAGGTTGAGAACCACTGGCCTAGTAGATAAAACACTTGCCTGTGAACTCAGTCTTTTCAGAATAAATGAAAGCAAATGTAGATGCAGGCCAAAATTCCTAAAAGGCTGAAACTGAAGCTGTGAGAAACATCTGAACCTGACCTGAAAGCGACAAATATTGGAACAGTGATATCCAAACCTGATCACACCCATCATAAATAGTGAATATTTGCAGCTGTAGCTGTAGCTCAGCCTTTCACAGATGTGCAGATTAGTCAAGAAACAGCAGTTTTAAGAGATGAAATGAGACAGAGACAACAAAGCACACTTTGCATTCTTTGCCTCATGCTGTTTGAATCAGCCAGCCAGATGCATGGCTGGCCCAAGGGATGGCCAGGACTAAAGTGACCACATGCTTTGACTTCTCCTGTCTGCCAGCACCTAAATGGATCAACCATGGGAGCATACATCACAAATCTGCTGCGTCTCCTCCTGACTGGTTTTCATTACTGTCACACAGCCTTGCAGCACAGACAACTCCCTCACCTCCATCATCTCATAAATTTGTGTACATGAAAAGTTAAGCCTCGTTCCATCAGTTTCATCTGTTCATCCTTGTCCTCCTCTTTCGTATTCCACAACCCCCTGTAAATCCCACCTTTGTTGCTCAGAGCATCGTTTCCGCAGCTGTATCCCCAGACTAAGATATCCTTCTTAAAATCCACAGACACCAAAGATCTTCATATCTTCAAGTGATTCATATCTTCCTCCTGTTGCCTTCTTTTTGGGGCTTTATCCCCTAGAAGTTCAAGGACTGTGGATATGTGCATGTGGATTTTCCAACTACAAAACACTTAAAGATTAGTTTCATAGCAGCTGGACTAATTTATTGTGGCTATTGAAGAACAGGGCTCAAGATAAACAGCAAGAATAGCAAGCTGTATTTCAACTGTAGCATCTAAAATGCCATAACAAGGTTTTTTGAGAAGACCAACTGTATCACCTCAACAGCTCATTATTTCTGGTTTCCAGCTCAACTCTTAGAACTCAGTGTATTAATAAAACCTGATTTCAACAAATAAAGACAAAAAGTGCAAATCAATCTAAAACCAATGCTTGCTCTCTTACACACTTGCTGTTTGCTGCTTTTTTGCTCTGCGCAATGCCACTCAACTGCTCTCTGGACCCCCCTCCACCAGCAAGTTTTCCCTGCCCACTTGTTGATAGAATCTGTCCCGAAAGGCTGTCCAGATTAAAAGATTGTTGTGTTTTTTCTGTTTGCTTCTATAACATAGAAAAAGAAAATTGGGCATTTTTGTTCTTTATGGGTATTTGTATGTGTCTTCACCATAGAGGCAGCCCATACATGACTGCCGGAGTTAAAATTCTCCATTCGCCTCTATGATATACTTAACCTGGCCTGGGTCCTGAGCTCTTTATGATAATCAGATTGTAAATATATCAGCAGAGCAGAAAACCTGCAAATACATCAACCTCCCTGCAGTGCGTTATTCCCAACAGGCCGAACCCTCAGCACAAGCGCAAAGCCTGTTTGTTCCTTCTCAAGCCCCCATGCCTCTGTGATTTTTAGGGGGGCCCTGGGGTATGATCCTAGGGCAGGTCCGCAGATGAAGTGGGTTGCTAAGGTGCCTGTGGGACTAGAAGCATTAAAGCAGAGCTATTTTCCTTCAGCTTGTGTTGATCTAATCTTTGCCGACCACATGGAGTGGGCAGCCCAGACGTGCATCAAGATTTTTTTTGCGTGCTCAGTTGTGTTTTCTCCCAAGTGTGCAGCAGGCTGTGTGTGGAAGAGGCCTGGATTACCTCAGCATGCAATGCTGGAGTGTTATGTGTTGGATTCTTGACTTCACAAGAATGTGGGGCCTTCAGGAGATGCTTTCCCTTCACGCGCACAACTCATGCTGGTCCCAAACACTGCTGGGCTTTGTTTGTTCTGGAGGAATCCATCAAGGCTAATGAGTAGCTCCAAGAGGAGAAATGTTGTCTTTTGGCCTGAATGCACCATATGTTTGAAAAATAAACAAAGAAATGCAGCTCATTTTGGTTCATTTTTAGATGAGAAGCACCTCGTGACATAGTAACCGGCATAAGCACCTTATGACCAGCAAAAAACTTTCCTCTGCCATTAGAGTCCTCCCCCTGTCACACACCAACACATTAATCTGTGCTAAAACCTGCTGCTACTGAGATTTTATTAATATCAACCTCTCACAGGATTTATTTTGTGCTGCCTAACAATGACATTTTACCCCTTAAATAATGTATGTATTCAGATTATTCAAATAACTCTGTCCAGGAATGCAAACTAATATGATAATGATGGATGAAAATTACTGTGCTGAAGAAGAGACAGCATGCCAAACTCACCCAAACAACTTGATTTTTATTCAGAAACAGCTCTATAAACTTGAATTTGTATTCATAACAATTCTGTTTTGAGGCAGCTGTTTTTCCAATCCAATTTGCTGTTTGTTTAATCAGTGTAGGGCAAAGGCAATGGATATGTCAATATGATGAGTCAAGTCAAGTCAAGTCAAGTCAGATCAAGTCAAGTCAAGTTTATTTCTATAGCACTTTACAGCAGTTGTATCACTGCACCAAAGTGCTGTACAAGACTCATAATACACCCATGTTAAAATACAATATAAAGCAAAAGCAATAATAAAAACAAGCACAAAAACAGCAACAAGAGACATAAAAGAAACATAAATTAAAAGTCTGGGGAAGCTATCGAGAACAGATGAGTTTTAAGCCTAGATTTAGAGGAAGTTGGAGCAAATTTAATATCATGTGGTAACTGATTTCATAAACGAGGTGCAGCAATTGCAAAGGCTCTATCACCCTTCTGTTTAAGCCGAGATCGAGGGATGTGCAGGAGAGTGTTACCATTAGATCTCAAGGATCTAGGGGCTGGCTGAAGATGAACAAGATCTGCTATGTATGGTGGGGCCTGTCCGTTAAGAGCCTTAAAAACCATCATTAAAATCTTAAAATGTATTCTAAAATGAACCGGGAGTCAATGAAGTGAAGCTAGAACTGGTGTAATGTGTTCTCTCTTTTTAGTACCAGTCAGCAGTCTTATTATTTCACTTCTTATGTAGTGCAAAATATTATTGTTTATTTTTTTGAAAGTTTTTTATTTCCATATTTTGTTACATTAGATATTTGTATTGGACTCCTAACTGTGATACAGTACTGAAAATATTTTTGTTAAGAGAAGTGAATCAGTTGTATTTTGGGTGAGAACATTGAAACTTTTTCTTGTTCATCCACATTTATGTACTCCAGTCTTCTTGCAGCTTTCTGCTTTAAGGGTGAATTATATTTTCCCAACTGTTTGGTTTTGCTCTAGGCCTGGTTCTGTTTCTTCCTGATCCAGCATACCTGACGAATAAACACATGCTGGCTTACATCCCTGCCTGGACACTGGCCACTGTTTAATTACCTCTGAACTGAAGACCTTAATGAAAGCAAGCCAAAAGCCCCTGAGCTGCGCTACCCCTGCCTTCCTGGCAGGCTCGTCTTTCTGTTTGGTCCAGATCTGAGTGCAGAAAAGAGGGCCAGTCAGCACCGCTCCAAATGTGATCCATAGTGGTTATGATGGGCAAGCGGCCATGTTAAGTGGTGCTGCTACTACTAAGCTCTGCAGTTCAGGAACTGAATGATGGAATAAGTTGATGCTCAGGTTCAGTAGCTGTAGGTCAAGTGAAACACTGTAATTTCTGTTTAGTGCTGAGGGATTAGGGGTTTGCCAAAACACCTCCTGTGCATGTGGGGGGTGTTGGGGATATTGCTCTGTTCCAAATTGTAACCTCATGAAGCTCAAGCATAGAGATTTGATGTGTTTGGGGTAGCTATATGTTTAGATGTTTGGTATATGTCAACGAATCCTGGGGAGGTTGTTTTAAGGAAGATGGGGATATGTTAAGGTGAAGCACATTCCTCTGCTGGTTTGGAAATGTTAAGAAGAACTGCATCCAAGCTAAACAGAGGAGAGTTCCTGGGTCAATAGATGGGCAGCCAGAACAGAGGACCCGGGCATATGTTTTAGAGTGAAGATTCGACTGATGCATAATAATATTCTGCTCTTAAAGCTCTCTGTCGGCAAGCCTTCCTGAGTGTGGAGCGTCAGGCAGCCTGGCCGGGACACAAAGTAAATAATACATGGCCCAGTGCTGGAGTGAATTCAGCATGAAGGAAATTGACATGTGATGCTGAATGTTTATCGAGTGCTGAGACAACCAGCTGGACCCATTCGAGTACTTTAAAGCCATTTTTTGTGTGTTGAATTACAAGTCTTCATTAGACTGTGAAGATTAGTTCATATGCCTCCAGGGCAAATTGAGCATGTTTTGTTTTTGTACTTCTAAGCTTCTCAGACTATTTGTTTTTTAATCAATTAATAGTCTTATTTAATCTATTAATCTGCACATTTTGTGCTGCTGTGTGTTATTAAGGTGTCATTACATAGTTATTGGTGTGTAATTACACATTAATATTGTTATTGCACTACTACAGAGCTACAAATTATTAAAATAATAATAGAACTTTAACTGTCATCTTGTTCTTATTCTGGAAACCTTTTCTTTTATAATTTTCTCTGTTTTAACATATCAGCATATCTTACTAACTTTTAGAAAGCTCATCATTGATTTCATAAAGTAGCTTTAAACATCCTCCAGGTTTGATTGTGGCTGTTAATATCTTTGCAGAATATCTTTCCCCAATTTATAACTGGGTAGGTTCAGTTCCTATGCTAGTATATTACATTAAATTTAGTACATTATATTTACATTCATGTTAAATTTTATTAAATTAAATTAAATGAGTATAAGATTAAATTTATCTTCAATATTACATATATTATATTTAATTTATATTGAACATTACGGTACATTTATATTACATGTTATATGAATTTTACACTTGAATTTACAATTATATTTGACTTTTTGATGGCTACCCTTTATAACAAATAAAATCAAACAGAACATTTCTGAAAACAGAGCTATTGCATATATTGCATTGTGTTCCTTTACCATACTTCCTTTAAGACTTTAACCAGAAAAACAGCAGCGATAAAAGCTGCTGTAGGGTGAATACAGAAGGAATCTCCTCCATCTCTGATCTCCTTAGCTCACCTGCATAAAAAAACGACATGCACCCTGTTCCTTCCCTTTGAATTCACATTGCTTTACCAGAGAGAAATCGTTCTCTACATGCTGTTTTGAAGATTATGACCCCCATCACTCCACAGAATCATGCTTCAGGAGTCACAATGCAGTAACAGGGCCAGCTCTAAAAGGTATTTATAGTTGTGGGGAGATGGGCCCAGTGCAACTGTTAAGAAGAAAAGGGGAAGCTTTCTCCATTCCTATAAACTGTGGGAAGGAAGATAAGAGGACAGTTATGCTCAACATCCCCTCCAACAGTGTGAATCTATGTTGTAGGTGTGTGAGGACAACACCAAAGGATTCATCAGCTCCTGATCTGTCGATACAGAATTTCAAAGCATTACCTCATCATGTACAAGTCACTCAGTGGTTGGGGGCCATCTGATCTGTTTGATGTATATAATCCTGGTAGGTCTCTTAGATCTACAGGAGCTGCTCAGCTAGTGGTGAAAAGAGCTGAAACTAAACATGATGAAATGGTATTTATCTACTATGCTGTCCAGCCAATATGAGAAATATAGCTTTTGAAAACTGCACCTTTCTCCTCCACCTTATTTTAAATATATATATTTCCATTGCATTTTCAAACTTATTTATATTGTATGCATTCTTTTATTTATCCTATTTTTAAAAAAAATTATTTTTATGTAAAGGACACTGAATGACCTTTGTGTGTGGGCCATTCCCTCACTGAGTGTGCTTTAGAAATAAACTTGATTAAACTTGATTAAAATGTACACCCTTAAAACTAAAGGTTTCTACAAACATTTCTTTGTAGTGTAGGAACTGATTTATATTATATAGACATTCTACTTCCATTCTCAAGCAGTGAAAGTGGTTACATTTTGAATATTTAATGTTCTGTATGATTCAGGTCCCTAGTCATTTACGGTGGTTTCATGTGTAATGGCTCATTGGGGAGGTTTAACATAAAAATTTCTGTACATTGGCGGTGAATGGAATGACCTGTTTTGATGTCCAAAAGACAAATATAGTCATTTTATTTGTCGTTCGAAAATGACTGGTAGACCTGCACATTACATTTTTATACAGTATTTGATTATACAATATTTGTCAAAAAGTGATACATCTTTTGGTAAGAAAGTGGTACATTTGGGTAGCAGTGTCCTGAGATCAGAAGTTTGTGGGTTTGAATCCCTGGACTGCTAGTGACACCACTGAGGTACCCTTGAGCAGGGTGCCGTCGCCACACATTGCTCCTCGGGAGCCCCCATTGGTGACAGCCCCTGATTCAGTTGGTGAATGGGTTAAATGCACATTCATCACACCGTGTGCTGTACTCGTGCGTGTCTGTAAGGGGCCACTTCACAAATGTGGAAAATTAAGGATTGTAGGTAATACTTTGAGAGCACCTCAGTCAATATCATATTGTGTCTATCATATCTAGCATATTCATAAAGATTTCACGCAGTACCATTCTGAGACATTAGTTTAAATCTTTGCCATGGGATAAAGCATTTAATATCAAATCACCATGACTATTTAACCTCTTAACAACTTAATCATCTTTATAATTTCATTCTGCAGAAATCTAAAAACAGCTGTTCCCAAATGGGTGTCAAAAGGCTCTTTTTGCCACTCCTCGGAGCCACAATCCTCACCTCCTCCCAAATCTGGGCCCCATCCTATTTTTGTCACCACTGTTCGCCTTGCTGCAATAATAGAACTCAAATAAGCACCAGTCACCTTTTCCAATTATAGACTGCATGGATTTCCTCTTACTTGGAAAAGTTCCTGTGTCTATTATGAAGCCTCTCGAGGCTTAGGGGCCAAACTGAATATGCTCAGGCTTAGTTAGATAAACATGGTGAGCTCTTTTCCCAGCCCAGAAGTGATTGAGTGTGAGAGGGAATGTCAGTAACAACAGAACAAAGGTCACAAAAGGTGGAGTATGTGATGTATGACCCAGGAATGTCACAGAAAACATATTGCCCTCTAAAAATTCCGATTTAAAAATCTGAATTGTTTGAGCATTGCTAACATCACAAGGGGATATGATGCAAGAGCTTTTTTCTGAAACACTACCACTCTTCTCCTCTAAATAAACCTATTTAGTCTTCTGGACTTTATTTTAAATCAACGAGAAAACATGATTTAATGCATTACAAACCATTTGAAAAGTGCCCAAATTGAGCACTGTCTACCCTTTTTCTTTACATTAGTAAAAGAAAATACATTTGCAAAAGACATGGCAACCCTCTTAGAACATCAACTTTGAATGGTCAGCAATATCTATCAATTCATGTATCAAAATTTCCTACCGACTTTGACTGGTTGTTGGATGCCCAGGATTCCTGCATGGACCCTTCGCCAAATGTAAATCATGGACTGATCAATCAAAACTGGAAAATTTGGAGAAATGGATAGATGAATACTGGTGGCCAGTTGAGGGTGTTTCTCATTTTTGATCAATGAAGACCAAGACCTCCAAGTTGGTTTTTATAAAACAGTAAATTTTCAGACTAAGATGGAAATCAGAACGCAGTACCTGCTCTCTTTGAGGAAAAAGTGCAACTGTCTCATTTTTCTTCTTATGCATCTGTGCTGAGTGGCCTAGGGTTTCTCAGAAGGGTCTAAATCATCCATCGTTTGCCATGAGCACTTTGCAACATGGAGAGAGAGAGAGGCTGAATGAAACCAGATGGGCTCCCTCTGTCTCGATCCACGTTCGATGGCCGCATGGTTGAGAAACCGACTTTCAGTGTCAGATCTCCAAGGCGATGGAATGATGTTTGAAACAACAGATAATCCATCAACTTCTCTTTCTGGGTGTGAATTTAGTAGCAGCTCGTGAAGCATTTGGAAAGGGTTTGGTCCAAACTACAGTTTTCATTTCATTGCTGTGGGAAAAAATGTTGGAGCGTATTACCATGTAGTGACAAAAGACGAATAAAACAGGCATTTTAATGTAAATCTAATTTTCAGGCTCAGGTTTTATTGTCAAAAGAGCTCATTAGCGAGACGCTATTCTTTCCAGACAGCTACTCAGGACCCGGAGGAGCTCCTAAAGCCTGTGGGCTCTAGCCCAAATAAGTTAAAGGCAGGACCATGAGGGAGCCTGTGTGGCAATATGGGAAAGAATACACGAAGAGACAAGTCTGTGAACAATATAATGGGGACTGACCTGCATGTCGAGGAGGTCCTGGGAGGAGCCAGCCGCTGTGGTCAATTAACACAAATTAGATTTGACATTCATTCTTCTTTATCACACACTGAGACTCCAGTCTGTTACTTTCATCTTCAGCTTACTATTGCTACTAACAAAACTTAGTTTTTTTAAACATCATTTGAATATGCCATCTATCCTTTGCAAGAGGAAGTGATGGAACATAAGAAATTAACTCAACATTTTTATATTAACTCATTTTAAGATTGATGTACTGTTATATGCATTCAAATAACATTCGAAATATCATACAAATCAAATACTACAGCAACATGCTCTTACAGACAAAACACAAATTATATATACAGGAAAAAAAATCCAAAAATCCTAGTCTGTTAGAACAAATGATTTAATAACGGGCTATTTAAAATCACACCCCTCTTTGTAGAATGATGGGATAAGGAAGTTAAGAGAGAATTCATCAGGACAACAGCAGGAATGGCAAAATACACACAGAACAATATGCAACAACTGCCCATAATCATCTCTGTTCATGCACCTCACACAAAACTCCTCTAAAGAAAAAACACATGATGATAGGGTGGTGGTGGCGTAGTGGGTAAGATACTTGCCTCTAGACCAAGAGGTCCTGTGTTCGAATCCTACCTTCAGCACACTGCCAATGGGTTCCTGAGCAAGACCCTTAACCCCGAGTTGCTCCAGGGAGACT
>JBBPDE010242267.1:0-11925 GCA_037974605.1 Nannopetersius ansorgii | reverse complement strand
CACACACACACACACACACACACACACACACACACACACACACACACACACACACACACACACACAAAAACACACTCACTCACACATTTGTGACATTCCTTCGCAGACTGTGTTAACTCGGTATTAAAATGTCAGGCATTCTTCCTGTGTGCGCTCTGTCCCTCTGTGTAAATCTGGTCACATGGACAGAAAACCCACAGGAGGTTTGGTCATATAGGGACACCAACAGAGAGGCATTAAAAATTTTTTTTCGCAGTGAAGCCATAATATGCAATTTTGATTTTTTTTTTTTCTAAATCAAATAGTTCAATGTAGTGTGCAAACCTTTCAAGATGAAGCTGTAAGGAGTGTTTCAGCCAGGTACAATACAGAAAAGCCAATCAGAACAGAGATTGTTTACACATATTAGTCACCTACAAAATCACCCTGCTCACTTTCCGATATCTGCATGGTAATGCAGCATCCTACTTAAAGGACCTCCTCACCCTCCACGGCCACTCACACACTCTCCGGTCCACCAGCACCCACCTTCTTCTCCCTTGCAGCTGCACCACTGAAGACAGGGCCTTCTCCTGTGCTGCTCCACGACTATGGAACGCCCTACCCCCACACTGCTCCACAGACTGTATCTTACTTTACAAAAAGCATAAAAACATTCCTTTTTAGCCAATGTTTCAAATGAATGCTTGATTGCCTGCTGTATTTTAATATTTAATGTTTTTACTCCTCTTGATTGTTAATTCTGTCTTTTAATGTCATTTTATGTCTGTATGCACTTAGAAATTGCAAAGTGCAATATAAATAAAATGTATTATTATTATTATTATTATTATTATTATTATTATTATAATTATTATTATTATAAGGCACAGTAATAAAACTTCCTGTTTAATTCTAAAATTCTGAAAACTGGCATGTTCATTTGTGGCTGGCATGTAAAACTGAACAGATATCAAAATGATTTTGCACAAATATTGGTCATTTTTCATAGAAATTGTAGTTTTCCTGTTAGAACAGAGAACCTGTCACACAATTCATTCTCACTTGGTTCTGTTTCTGCTTTTATCAGCTGTTCTGTACCATTTTACTGTTTGCTGCTGTGGTTTAAAATCTTTCATTTCATCACTTTCATTTCTTTTTGCACTCTGTGTAGTCTTGTCTGCATCGTGGTCCTGAAGGAGCCTTGTTTCATTTCACTGTGTACTGTGTATATGGTTGAAATATACAATAGACACCTACTTGACTTGAGATCAGTGTGAGGAGGTGTTCTTTCACTCCGTCAGTGTGGTGTGAGTGAAGTACGGTTCTGTATGTTCGGCTGTGCTTCTGTATTAGCTGCACTATGCTAAATGCTAGGCTATCCTCTAATTGTCAACAGGCATTGTTAACAGGCATGAAAGCTGCCAACTCAAGCTTTGTGAGTCAATGAGTGATGCTGATTTAGAGCATCTGCTGGGAGAGCCAAACGCATTAACGCATTCTTCCTTTCAGCTCAAGCAAATATCCACCAGTACAATTCTAAAATTCTGGATCATTAAAAAGACTGCTGGAGACGTACTGAAGCTTATTTTGTGTTTGTCTAACATGAGTAGGCTGTTTCTGTGTCTTCACTAGGGCATTTTTATCACATTATGCATTTCAACAATAAACACACTTAAGTGGTATGATGACAAAATGTTCAGATGACAGAAAATACATGCATGCAATGTAAGAATGAAGTAAATAGCTTGGCATGAATATAGCATTTGGAGCTGCTGTTGTTAATATTAGAACAGTAAAATGTTACCCTGAGTGGGGCTTAAACCTCTGTCTCCTTTGTACAGAATTAATGATTGTAAAGTGATAAAATCACTCATTCAAGATCCACTCTGGGGACCACTTTACTGCTTTAACATTAGAAGTTGTGTGACATCATGTACTACATGCTACAGCAGTGGCACACCAGAGCATTATTATACAGCCATACACTAATGGCATGCTGTATCCCGAAACACGCTAAAGCTCACCCAACTATGTCTTTATGGAGTTTGCTTTATGCACAGTCATGCTGAAATAGAAAAGGGTCTTATCCAAACTGTGTCCACAAAGTTGGAAGCATGGTGTTGTCCAAAATGGCTTGCTTTGCTGAAGCATTAAGTTTGCCGTTCTCTGGAAGTAAGTGGTCTAGCCCAAAATCTGAAAAACAGGTGTGTACTTTTGTCCATACAGTGTATGTTCGCTCAGTGGAGCCCTAGTTCCTGTTCTGCTTGCTGTTGTTTTTGCAGCTAATTTCTTTCCCCACAAGAAAAACAGAGCTGAAAGTGGAGTGACATGTGTATGTGAGTGACTCAGCGTGTGAGATCGTACGTAACCTAATACACAGAAGCAGATTAACCTGAAAACAGGCAGCAAGCAGTAGTCTTGTGTAAAATAAGAAACAGTAGCATGCTCCATGGAGTCACTGACAGGAAATGTTATCTCTGTATCCTGTCCAAAATAGTTTTCAGGGCATTTTAGAAGGCCAGCCTCTCCTCCTCTTTTAGCAGCGTGACAAATCCACTCAAACTGTTTCAAATCAGTCTCAGTTGATGCGCCAATCCAACAGTCCAATCAAGGCCAATTATTTCCGTCTGGCACAGACAGTAATGCAGTCAAGGCAGCTATCCAGACAGAGACATGAGAAACGACAAAATAGGAGGATTTTAAGGTCTCCTTAGCTATGTAAACACATAGACGGAGGAGTGTCACCCACACGCACATACACATGCACACAAACCACAAGGGGCTGGCAGCCTTAAGGCATGTGGCTCCACACAAGTGCTTTAAAGTTGTAGTAACTAATGAAACATTCTTGTTCTTTTGTAGATGATAAGTTAGAAAAAGTAGACATAATAAAGGCAGGCACCGCAAGCTATTTTTATATCCGTTTTAAGTGTTTTAAGAACATCAAGAAGTCCTTAAATTACAAATAACACACTATATGAACAAAAGTACTGGGACGCCTGAGCATTACACCAACAGGCACTATAATGACATTGCATTCAAAGCCATAGACTTTAATATGGAGTTGGTCCCCCTTTGCAGCTATAACAACTTCCACTCTTTCTGGACGTCTCACAAAATTTTTTTTTTTGTGGGAATTTGTGCCCATTCGTTGTGTACAGGGCAGGCATTTATAAGGTGATGTTAGACAAGAAGGCCTGGGTCACAATCTTTGTTCCAGTTCATCCCAAAGGTTTTGGATGGGGTTGAGGTCAGGGGTCTGTGTGGACCAGTCAAGTTCTTTCAAGTTCATGGAACCATGTCTTTATGGAGCTCGCTTTGTGCACTGGGACACAGTCATGCTGGAATAGAAAATGTTCTTCCCCAAACTGTGTCCACAAAGTTGTCAAAAATGTCTTGGTCTGCTGAAGCATTAAGTTTGCCCTTCACTGGAAGTAAGGGGCCTAGCCCAAACCCTGAAATACAGGTAGGTGCCAATACGTTTGTCCATATAGTGTATGTTGCAATTAGCCTAAAGATTTGCTCCTCACTTCGAAAATGAATATGAACTTGTTAACTGACATTTTGTGATTTTAAAAAAGATGTACAATCATCATTCTAGACAGATGCATTGTTGTGTAAACCCTGATGTGTCTCAACATCCACAAGTATATGGCAGCAAGAATAAAAAGTCACGCTCCTGCAAAACCTGCCAAAGCTCTTTTTTGTAGCTTTGGAAGTGTCTGCTGGGGAGAGAGACTCTAGAGAGGCCCTGAGAAGCTCTTACAATGCATTTTAGCCATGACGGGTGAGCCTGCGTGCCATGCCATTTGAGTCAGCAAAGATGAATAAGTCTCACATTAGATTTAATGGGCTGTGCGCATTTCCATGAGATTCTGCTACTCTGAATTAGACTGGAGTGGGCTTTTATAGTTTATGTCTGTCCTTCAAAGTAGAGGGCTCTAAATGAGGTGGAACGGCTGTCAAGCAGGGCTCAAAACAAACACAGCCAAGAACAAACACTGCTCAGCCAGCAGTGGGAAAGCCTGCAGCACGCTACGTCTAAATGGCCAGAAGTCAATAACATCTTTGTTTTCGAGTTCAGCATAGTCTTGATCCGGCATGGATTGACAGCTGTCTGACTTAGGAGTCATGGGATCAATTGGTTTTCCACACTATGAACCAGCGAATAGGCAAACATCGGTAAAATCTGAAATTTCACAACAATAGTATACCTGAAACTCTGCACATGATGTATGACTGGGGAATCTTGGCAGCAACAGTGGGTCCGCTAACTCACATCTGATAGTGCTTCTGAGAAACTGACCTGATTTAAGTCATTTTGTGATGAACTTCATCTGTCCCACCAGGGTGGCTTCCTGACCTACATTAAAACACAGCTTACTTTGTGGCAGACTGTTACTTTTAAGGCTTTATATTGTGGGCTCACTGGATGTTAAATGTTCAGTTTAATGACTTTGCTGAGTGATTTTCATGTGCCTCCTCACTGCTTTTATTGCCATTTTTGTTTAGTCTTAAAAAGGACCTAAAACATTTGCTTGGTTTATTAACTGTTCTTTTGCTGCATACCATTGGATATTTACTGCAGCTGTTATTTAAGAAATTTGTAAATGACATCTCAGTGTGTTATATTTCCAAAAATTATTGTGGTTTATATTTTTGCATTAACGTTAAGTGTAAAAGTGTCCATTTGTCATCCGTGAACACGCTACAGCACACAGTGTGACACCGTTCTCTGCATTCACCCAAGTGAAGCAGTGGGTATAACAGTCAATTACGTCATGTTAGCCATTAGATGCCTTTGTTGGAAAGCTTTGTTGACAGGACCATCCTACCCACCCAAAAAATAGTCTACAGCTCTGTGACTGCAGTTTTGATGGGGCTTGAGTCTGCAATGTCCTGACAACAGTAGTAACTCTTAGGCGGCTACTCTTCACTTTTGCTGTGCTTACATTGAAATGAGAACAAACTTAATTAGCTGCTTAGTGCTGTTATTACTGTAAGACTAACGTGGATCATGAGGGGTAAACACCAACCTATTCTTGTCCTTTGACCCTTCTCTCAGCTTCAGTCTTCCAACACTACAAATTATGGAGTCATTCATGGCATGTATAGTATGGGGTATCCTCCTAGCAGTGGAGTAAATAAGGGGCTCCTCTGATGTTTAACAGCAAACATTTGACAAATATGACTGGCAGTAATTTTCACAAGCCTGCTAATGCTCCCATAAGCATCACAAAATAATAATAATTACACCTCAGAGGCCACTGTAGTTTTGGTGTTGACAGATTGTACTGGTGAGGCATTTTGCTCAGCGTACAGTTTTCAGTCTAGCTATAGTTATGTCATATACTTAAAAATGAAGGTGTCAAAAGAGTTATTTGGAGTCATGCTAGCTGAACCATCTTTGGTTCCCAGAAGAACCTGTATGTTTCATATATCTTTCAAATTTTACATTCAAAATATCTTTGTAGTCTGTACAAACCAGGAACAAAGACACTGAAAGGAAAAGTACACACAGAGCCTGAAACAGTAACCACTGCCTCACCTCTCTCAAGGTTAAATTCCACATTCCACCCGTACTCCCCCTCCTCACAATGCAATAAACTTACACACCAGTCCACAGGTCAGGAGTGCTGGGATATTTATGCAGCACCCAGGTGCAGGGGTGGAGACCTTAATAGATCTTTTCATAAAAAAAAGTTAGAATTACTATCCCCTTACACTCACCTGTGACTAAAATATATTATGTCAACACAACCATAATATAAATTTCAATATTACTAATATACCATCACCCACAACTGTTTTTTTTAAAAATATATATATATACTATATATACATACAGTAACCCCCCGCTTATATGTGTTTCAGCAGTTGCGTATCGTGGCTTTTTCTGATAAATGTTGACAGAACGCCCCACACATGCGTGGAAAAGCACATATTTACAGCATTTTTTTTTTGCTTTTGTGACGTCTGAGCCTCGTCCGTCACACCCTCTTGTTCTCATGCTGGTTGTTTATGTTTGGGTGCGAAGGTTAGCAAGGAAATCAGACACCTGAACAGAATTAACCTCAGCTACACTGTGCCACTGCCAAACATAAACAACCAGCACAAGGATGAGGGGGCAAGGCGGACTTGGCGGCAAGGCGGTTGGATTTCTGAAAGTAACCAATCCAAGGACCTTATTTATTTCTCCTTGCTGCAGATTGGCTTCTGCCCTGTGATGCATCTGTGGCAGCTGCATATTTGATGGCATATTTAGGGTTTACACTATAAACATAGGCATTTTAGACACTTTAAACCACATCACAACTTCACATTTTTTCTAGGGCTGGGAATTTAACGCGTTAATTAGATTAATTAATCACAGAAAAAAGGCTTGTATTCAATAATAAATGGTAAAAACTGCTTCTTGTAATGTCTGTATGTATGTGCGATTATATGCGTTTAATTAGATTAATTAATCGCCACACCATGTAATTAATTAGATCAAAAATTAAAATTGCTTGATAGCGCTAGTTTTTTCATATGTACAATCTTGGTTTGCATAAACACACCTGCAACTGGCTTGCCCTTCTGACCTGTGAGCTGATATGTGAGTGAGTTTATTGCATATTTTTCCAATAGTTTAAACACAGGAAATGTATATATATTGTTTGATAACTAACAATATTAGGCAGGAGATGGTTGATAACACCGAGACCTGCGGAATTTGGAGGCCAAATCAACACCTGTGTGGGATCGCATCACTTAAATCTAGCCTTTGCTCCTCACATGCATCAGTGAGCCTTGAACACCTAGCTGGTAGCCTAGTGGTTAGGGCATTCGCCCTGCGACCAGAAAGTCCAGGTTCGATCCCCAAGACCGCTAGGTACCCTGAGCAAGGTACCGTCCCCACACACTGCTCCCTGGGCGCCGTGTTCCTGGCTGCCCCCTGCTTCACTTAGGGTTAAATGCAGAGGTTGAATTTCGTGCTGTTCACACTGTGTGCAGTGGTGTGTTCACGTATGACAAATGGTCACTTTCACTATGAAACAGTTGATGGATTACCAGACGTCTTGCTTTGACATTTTAGGGTATGTATTAACCATTGCACACTAGGAAAACCCCACAACACCTGCCATTTTAGGGATGCTTTACCCCAGTTTTCCAGCCATTTGTCTTGTTTCCAAATCAAATACAAGACCTGACTGATCACTTGCTGTCTAAAATAAAGAAGAAAAAAAAAACTATCAGGGATTAACAAAAACTACACACAGAATAGGGAGTCTACTGTAGAGACTTTATTAAATGCCCCAGATTAGGTCACACATATCAATCATGAACAAAATGTAGTATCTTAAATGTAATATTTCTTAAGAAGACTTTGTGGACTTTGTGTCATTTAAGGATCCTTTTGTGTTTTTCAAAAAAAATATTTTTGAAATCTGCATCAAGCAAATGTAATGCATCACATTTTCATTTGTTAATTCTACTCAGTAGAGCAATGTGAAATGTCAGTGCACTGGTGTTGGCTGGTGTGATGTAGAGGTCATGGGGCATGTCTTATACATTTGAGCTGGAGAAAAATATTTGGCCATTATTTGACCCCTGACGCCCCTCACATAGATCAGCGGACTAAAAGTGCTTTACGTTTCCAGGGTAGAACATACTGGTACGAAGAGAGTGTGCTGACTCGAATGCCAAACCCACTTTGAACTCATTTTCCAGTACTGGAAACAATTTTTACTTCACAGAAGATTAGTTCAGAGGACGTTCCTTCGATTTTTTTCATTTCTTTGTGTTCCCTGTGAACAGAATGTTTTTAAACTGCTTTTAAATAAATAAATACATCGATTTGGCTCTAATGTAAACACTAGTCTTTTGAGGAAATTCCCACAGAGCATTTTAGTATTAATGAGAGCGGCCTAAATTTCCATTGCAAACATTTTTCAGTGACGCTTCACTAAAGGGCAGCATTCACAAGGCTTCATGACACCTACGTAAGTCCTTCATGACTACAGACAGAAATGAACATTTATAAAAGTTTTTTCCAACAAGCATCACCTGTCATTAAGACTGTTTGTGTTACTTTCTCACCAGAAAGAGAATTGATGTATAAGTTAATGCTTGTTGTCATAAAAGTCTTGTGTAGATGGCTTGTGAACACTACCCTACAGTACCCTGCCCATTTATCAGATTCACTGTATCCTCACATGCATGTATATTCCTTCTCTGAATGCAGTGTTCAAAATTATTCAAAGCATATTTATGATCTTATGGGTTTGTTTGGTTATAAACAAAAGCAATTCGTACTTTTCCAAAAATGTTTATCTACCAGTGACAAAGCTGTTGAGAAGCTCTCCTGTGGTTAGCTTAGTCTTAGCTTGAACCTTCCAGCTCCCTACACTGTGTTATATTTCAGGTGAAAAACAACAACTATTAAAAGCAAAAACAGCAAACAAAAATGCACCAGACATAATTTTGATGATACATTTATTTTTTTTCATCCTATTATTATAAGATGTAAGAAATTATACCACTATTACATCCTATAATTATATTTTATTATATGCTTTTGTATGATTTCATAAATCTTGCATGTGTTCTTAGCATGTTAGATAATAGCTTCAGGGCAATTTTACAAGGAGTTTTGACGGAATATCCTGTCCACACAGGGGGGGCTAATGTAAGATTGCTGTTTGTTTGTTATATTGTTTGTATAATCATCATTTTGATATGCATACATGCCAGCAGATGTTTAACTAAAACTAATTTCACATACAGAACAGTGTCTAGTTTTTAATGTAGTAAAGATCCTACTTTTTAATTAAAACTGAAGAGGCACTGGATGTTAATGCTGCATTAATTTTTCAGCGTTGATTCACTGTGACTGCCATGAATTCACATATTTTAGATCATAATGTTTTCCTATAAGTGTCAAAGAGTAGTGTAAAATGTCAAAGTGTCAACAAACCACAGCACGCAGTGTGAAATTCTTTCTCTGCATTTAACACATTCACCAAGTGAAGCAGTGGGCAGCCAGGAACACAGCGCCAGGGGAGCAGTGTGTTGAGACAGTACCTTGTTCAGTGGTACCTCAGTGGTGCCTCAAGCAGTTCTCCTTAACCACCAGACCACCTGCTGAGTTTCCTATAGCACCTGAGAGGCCTTGTAGGTTTGTGTTCTTTAAGCAGAGATCAATTTGACACCATTAGTTAGAAGCAGAAAACAGCAGGGATAGTTTGATGTTAGTACATAAAAAATGCGTACAAGCATACGAGGTAAAATATATGTTATTGCCTGTTATGAATAACAAACTAGTTAAAAAACGGTATTTGGTTAGTGGTCTTTGCTTATTGTTTGCTTAGTATTAACATACTATTGGAAACCATTAGATTAAAGAAATGAGCAGAATTTTAAAGGCTTTCTTTTCTGGTTTTTGACCAGGCTTTGATGATTAATGGCCTAGAATGACCTGAAGGCCTAGTTCTAACAATGTAGTACATCATCCTGTGGAACAGCTACCATCAAGTATCATGTACTGTATTACAGGCTCACATGACCACCATATGTTTACATCCCTCTGAAATGTCTATGTTTCATCATGGGATGCAGGATCACAGATACAGATGTGCCTGCTGAATGCAGTATTTGGCAGAAATACTATATCAGCAGTGTATCTTCAGTGTACAGGAGAAATGCAGAACAGCTGGCAGATGTTCTCACAAACATCTTCAACATCTCTCTGAGCCCCGCTGTCATCCCAACATGCTTCAAAACCACCACCATCGTCCCAGTGCCAAAGAAATCACCAGTGTCCTCCTCAATGACTATCATCCCGCCGCACTCCCACCAATCATCATGAAGTGCTTCAAGAGGCTCGTCATGAGGCACATCATGTCATAACTGCCTCTGTCACTGGGCCGTGAGATACAATCAAATGTAAATGGGAAAGCTTTATAAAAGGAGATGCTAACTGAATTTCCAGCAACGTAAACATGTTTTTATTGTGTTTTATATGCAAGTATGCTTGTCTATAATATCAGAACATGACCGGTTGCTGTTGTTGTTCTGTTTCATCTAGGTATTGCCATCTCTGTGAAGGAGTGTAATTTTTTTTTCATAACTGAAGGTTCTCACTCTAAATGAGAGTTAGAGATCACTTTGCATTCCAGTCACTGAAATAGCTGCTCTGCTCTGTCTGATGATAAATGCTACATCCATCAACAAGAGTTTTTATGCTGCTCGAAAGTTTTCAGCTAAAAGACTTGATGACATGGTGTGATGCATGGACAGTGTGAACTCTACTTGCTAATTGAGACCAAAGTTCCTGACATTCTGCACAATCAATCAGCATAAATGCAGCAGGAAGATTCCACAAGTTCTTCTGGGAAAATATAAACACCTCCATACAAATATGTCTGGCTGTAGACAACAATGTGCTTCATCAAAACAAGATTCCATGGGTCTGTCGCTGGAAAAAGAATAAATTTACATTGTTTATTCTCTCCTAGATTCCTCAAACGAGTTCTCACCAGCAGAAAAAATTCCCCTGAGAGTTGACCAATGTGTGTTACAGACTGAAATAAGGGATCATAGTATACTTTGGAACAAACAGGCTCCCATAACGTTTCTCTTCCAGGAAGACCAGGCCATCTTAATGAGTTAGCAATGGGAGCAAGCTCACACGTAGCATGCGATCATTGTCCTCTTTGATGTGCAGTGCTGGAATGCCATCAATCTATGCAGCCACCCTTCCCTCTGAATGCTACTGTGCTTGGAGGGACGTTCCTTCATTCCACTACAAAGAGTTTTAGCGGGTGTTCATGGAGGTTCTCAGCAATCCTTGCTCTGGGGTGATCCTTTCAAAAAATAATAACTGCCTGTGGGGACTATAGAATGAGTAAATAGGGGCATCACAACAAACATGCCTTTGAACATCGAACTTTGGATTTGCAGTTTGTTCTTTTTGATTCAGTCAATCTTTCTTAACAAAATGTTGTTTTTAGGCTAGGAGAGGGAGGACAATCAATCACAGTCAACTTTAGTCAAACTATGTCCCTGCTAAAATATTTTCCTTACATTCCTTAACTAATTGAATTCTTCCAAAATTGTTACATCAATGTATATTAACATTAAGAATGTCAAAATAAGTTATATTAGAATATATAATTTGCTATAAAGATAAAAAAACAGACTCTGGCGGTATTCGGAAAGAGTGGTCTTGCAGGCTGGTGGTCTGCTTCCATGCAGGGTTTGGCTGGGGTCTGCAGTACAATGCCAGTCTCTGTTGCTTGCTGTGCTCAAAACACATCGCTATCCATACCTGCTCCAGTCCGGTAGATACACAGTGGGGCCCCGTCCAGAACCACTGTATATTTCTCTTTCACATTTCCCCTCCATGCCACCAGGCCACAGACATATCTCTGACCCCTCCTGGTAATCTCTTACCCAGCCAAACATCCACACTGGTGGGTCTCTCCAGCCTGATGAGTGAATCCCAGTCCAGATGGCCCCTCAGTGCTGTTGCAGTTACAAGCTGCAGTATTATTTTAGCCGGTGTTTGACTTCAGGGCTTCAGGACTCCTTGTTGCTTTAGGGCTCCTTAACCACAGCTGTTGCTGTTAACACACTCGACAGTCACACTCTTGGTATTAAGTGGTTCTCTGTTTCTCAGGAGGGCCATCGGCAGCTATACAGCATATTTGATTTCCCTTCAGTCAACTTTTAGCTGAAGCTAATACCGAATACATTAAAAATAAAGTTGCCAAAAAGGGATGGAGAGATGTCATAGAAGTACCACATTTAGTCCCATGATGAATGGATTACTTTTATGATCTATGGAAGCTCCACTTGAAGTTCTGCACTGCAGAAATGGCTTCTCGTGTTAAGTTCAAATCCTTAACGCTTGCTTTTAAGGCCAAGAACGGACTTGCACCCCCATACATAACAGCACTG
>JBBPDE010242241.1:0-11927 GCA_037974605.1 Nannopetersius ansorgii | reverse complement strand
TGACCGCGTGGGTTTCCTCCCACCACCAAAAACATGCATGCTTTGGGGAATAGGTGAACTGAGCACTCTAAATTGCCCATAGATGTGAGTGTGAATGGTTGTCTGTCTCTATACGTGGACCTGCGACATGCTGGCGACTGTCCAGGGTGTACCCCGCCTTCGCCCATTGCAGCTGGGATAGGCTTCAGTCCCCCCCCGACCCTGAATGCAGGAATAAGGGGTAGATAATGGATGGATTATTATTACATCAACACATTTTAGAGAATTTGTTTTTAACCTTCAGGAAATAAGCATCATTCCGTAGTCACCAACATTGGTGACTATGCCTCCCCCAACAAGTCCGTTATAGAGGCTCAACAGGGTTTGTTGTTTGTGAACGGAAGAGTGCTGTCCCATGTTCAGTGTCTTCTGAGTGGTGTTGTGGCTTTATCAGGTGGATGCTACAAAAACGCCAAAATACTGGTGACTACTTGAAGAATGTTTATGTCACTACGGTGTGATCACCAGCATTATTGTCTTAAAATATGGGGGTGTGACAGTTGCCTCACACTTCCCAGCAGTAGGACGTCTGTAAACACTGCAGACTCTCTCAGATTACAGTCTTGACACAGAGTGCTGTGTTACAGGTCCACTCCTTCACACAGATCCCCCTGAATGTCTGAAGCTTCCAGTGGTTCATTTCACTGGCTGTTGCGGTGTGTCTCACGGCCTTGTGTGAACACATTACTCCGATTACTGCATTGTTGCTTCTTAATTAAAAAGCTACCAAACCAATATGTTCTCTTTCTGGAGAATAATGTACAGGGGGCTGTCTAGTGCCCTCCTGCTTTGCACCACTCATGCTTTTATCATCCCATCTTATTTTTTTATTTGACCATTCCGTTTCTTTTTTGAGACTGAAAATTGACACAGTCCTTGAGTATAAAGCCCACTCACAGTCTGACCTACTTCTGCAGGGTGTGCTGTGGATTCTCTGTAGCCAAACTGTAGCACCACCTCCTCTAAATATAACCTGTGAGAGAACACAGAACACGTAATGTATGGGTTAAGTGAAAGTGCTTTAATAAGTGAAATGAGTACTTGTGGTCTCTGTCTGATGTTCCCAGAAGAAGATTTTGCAGTCGGCTGGTTGTTCATTAATAAGCAGTTCAATAAATCATTCATGTTTAAGGACATTGTGAGTCATTTATAAATGCTTGTTACTGCAGCTACAGGCTTAAGTGCGGGGTTATTAATATGCATATATGGGATGCAAATCAGAATCTTTCGTTGAAATAGTTTTTGACATTAGCAGTAAAGCAATTTGCTTATGGTTACATGTGAATCAAGATGATCAGTTGAAACGCCTCTACAAAGCTTTGTTACCCCTGAAATTCCAGGCTGATTGTCTCATTTCTGTGAATGAATCTGAAAATGTAGTGAAAATAATACTTTGTTACTGTCGAAACAAAACCTTGTTTCTCTATTTTCAGGATGATTAGACCAATCAGTCCAACATGGATGGTGTATAAAGAGTAAATAGTTAAACTGTTTTGTATTCCCTTCATAAATTCCCAATAACTCCTGTGAAAAGCGCAATTTTTGACACATTTCTGTGACTGTAATACTGCATAGATTCTGCCATTTCTTATCATTCCAAATGTTCTCCTTTTGCACTCGAGCTGAAATTGATTTCACAAGCTTGAATAAAAGCCTGATGAGCAGATCAAATACAATAAAGTCATTTGAACATTTGAGTTAATAAGAGGTGATTTAATAAGGCATGGTTGTTGTCACAATTGTGTCTAAATTTGAAGAGTAACTGAGAACTAGAGCAGAATTTCGAACAATTCTTCTTTATTTACCTCTGTTTGAACTTTTTTAGATTCTTAATCTGTTGCTTAAATAAATAGAATACCACATTTTTATTGTGGCGTCGGATATTTGCACTGTGGTTATAAGAGTAAGAAACTGCGGTCTGGAATTGCTTTTGGTTTCTTGTAGTTTAAAGGGTTTAATATCTTTTCATCCACTCGTTGCATGAAAAGGTTAAATTAATTATGCTTTGGATTGCTGCCTTTTACACAAAGGCTTTTACTTGCCCATGATTTTATGCAACACTCTTTCAGCCTCAATCACTAAGCCCTTAACCTCGCACCACAGAATTGGTCTTAAGCCTTAACGCCTTTGTGCAAAGCCAGAGCAGAAGGATACTAAATCCCCGATGACGCAGACTCTTAGTGCTGGAGTTTATCAGCAAACAATGTGCTGATGACACTCTAAACACAGCAAGTAGAGTAGACTTAGCAAGTGAGAGAAATTTCACAGCTGTGTCAATCAATAAACTGAGCGAAATGTGGCTGACATTAGAGTAGTGATGCCTTTCTACTGTTGCACAAGCATGATCTGCATGGAAAAGGCATCAGATGGAAAACTTTCCTCTGACCTCATCATAAAAATCAGCATCTGAAGTATGCAAATGGCTCTGATGCCAGTTCACTGAGTGTCCTTCTTTACAACAGCTGCATACCAAGAGCACCCCACAAGACCTGCTCTTGTAGAGACACTGAGACCCAGTCACCTGCCCAACACAATTTAGCCTCAGATCATTACAGGTGGCTATTTTTCCTTCCTTCATCAACTGACTGTTCACTTACTGCCTGTTACTTCCCATCCTTTGACAGATGCCACTGTAATGAGCATTATTCCCTTCACCTGTCAGTGCTTTAAATGTTAGTGTGAAATGTTTAGTACTGCGGACTAAAATTTGACTATTTGGCCAAACCCACCAAATGCATGTTTGTGGACAAAGGAGCGGCATTCGATAAAAGTAAAATCTAGTCAGCTGTTAGGGTGATTAGGGTGAACAGGTTGGTCTTTAGTAGTGCAACACAATCCTATAAATGGGCTCCAATAAATTTCACTGACCCCTGGCTACAGGATTATTGACAATCTCAGTGTTTAGATCTTGCAAGGCTATTGCATAACTATGGGTGAAAGATTTTTACAAAAAGCTTTCACAAAAAATGTGTTACTGGCGTGGAAGGGTGTCCAAATTTTGCACATGCCACATGTTTTTCTATGTTTAACTAATAAAGTAATTATGTGCATTTACAGGGAAACATTTAACAGTTTGCTGTAGAAGTTCAAATTCAAAAATCAACAAAATGTGCAACTCGACTGGGGGGCTGTTTACAGCTGCACACCACTGTGCTGTCATTGGTCCAGCAAACAAAAACATTAAGTCAGTGGGGTAGTGTTTAATCTGCCTGAAAGCTATTGTGAAATTTGCATGATTGATAGATGGTCACAAGCCACAAGTGTAACACAATACTGTGACTCATGCAGTGTTTTGTATACAGAACTCAATGTATATAAACACATATGATGTGTGCACAGGAAGGACCTGTCCCTCTCTGATGGATATGAAAGAATGACATAGCAAAGGAGATGTGAGGAGGTGAACATTCAAAGCAGTAAATCCTACTGTGAGAACTGCTTTGTAAATTCAAGATGCCTGAAGAAAAGTTGTCTATCCTCATTCGAGGAATAAAACCTCTGCCCACGAATTGGTGAAAACTACCCAGTGGTGCTGAGCTAGGTCACGCCCACACACAAGACGTCACAAAGGTGACCCATAGAACTGCGTCCTTTCAGACATAAATCACAAGGACAAGCGCAAGGTTCGAAAAAACTGTTTCCATAACATTTCTAACTGGATGAAGGTCACAGATCTAACACTGGAGACCCATTTAAGCAATACAACACGAGAGACCGCCAAAAAGGGTATATACTCAGACATTACATGTAGGCTTGCTGCCACTTTTTCTGAATCGGACTATATTAGCTGTAGCTCAAATATGATCCTAATGCCGAAACTAAGTAATTCTTAACTGTAGCTTTAGCTCTTTATGAACTCATGCATATAAGCATGATGTTGTATAGAGAGCAGAGTGTCAGTACTGTTGACCTAAACCTTCTTACAACCTTCCCTTCCCACAACATAGACACTATGAGCAAGAACTGTCCAGTTAGAAAGAGTTAATCTTGCTGCAAGCATAGATACACAGTCGTACCTTTTAGGTGTTCACTCCATTGTGTGCATGAATCTTCAGAGACCAGCGGCAGTGTGTGTGTTTTGTTAGATGAGTAGGTCAGCTGCTTCCTGCATGTTTAGAGTGTGAGAGGCTGGTGGAAGGTTACCCAGACACACTACAGGCCAGGATCTTTATATCAAGCCTCTTCTACCCGAATCCTCCAGGAACGATTGGTTAAAGAGAAAAGGCCGCCCCCCATCAGCTTTCTTGACCTTTTGGGAGGGCCCCCTCGGAGTATAAAATGCTGGTCCAGCCAAGAAAGGGCTAAGCTGGGCCAGAGACCAGCGCCAAGCTTGAATGGTGGCTGGAAAAGACAGCATATAATAAAATGCTCCTCTGGCCTCTCTGTTTGGGTGGTGTGTGCTCCCTTCTGATAAATGATAAGTGGAGGGTGTGTCACTATATTATTGTGCTTTAGAAGGTGCTACTGTTGCAGATATTAAGCATACAACAGTCATGTAACCTTGTGTACTCCACTGTTGTAGAGGGACAAATAGATTTTTATGGGGGTTAAAGATCTATCGCCCCCTCGCTATTGCAGACTTTGCTCCAAAAATCTAAACACGCCTTATTCGATAAATCATTTCAAACCACTGAGAGAGACACGTCTCCCTGCCTGGCTGACTATATAGGCCTAATAGTTTAAGTCAAGCCACCACCCCCACTACAAACACACACTACTGTGACCTAAATCTGCCAAGTTAGCAAAAGTCCTCCAGAGAAACAAACAAGACAGAAAAACAAGTCACATGACTGACTGGTGGTGGGTCCAGCCAAGCACAGCCTTGTCTTAGCTGGAGACAGAGGGTGGGCTGTACAAAGGTGGTAAGATCCCTGATTTTGGGATGCACTTAGAAGGTTGTGTGTGTAAATCCCAACTGCTAGTGACCTCACAGAGGTACCCTTGAGCAAGGTACCATCCCCACACACTGCTCCCGGGAGCCCCTCATTGGTAGCAACCCCCTGCTTCACCTGGTGAATGGGTTAATTGCAGAGAAAGAATTTCACATTGTTCACACTGTGTGCTGTGATGTGTTGATGCGTGACTATAAGGGTTAATAAATTAAATCAAAACATGAATATAGACTGCAAATTGATATGCAGTGCTGGGAAAAATACTTTGATAAAGTAGAGATGGCTGAATATAGGAGTTGTTAACTGGCAGTAACTTTGACTTAAGTTTAGCTTTACATATTGAAGAACAGGTGTGGACTACCCGAGCACTGATGTACATCGCTCTGGATAAGAGCGTCTGCTAAATACCATAAATGTAAATGAAAAGACTGGCCTATATGTGGCTATATGTGATACTTCTGTTAATATTTCACTGACTAATGAAAAAAATCGCTTAGTTTTATCCCACTTTGCATGTCTAAGCGCTTTCTTTGCATGCACTTCTGCTCCTACAACCCTCTGAGCAGAACTGTCTCATGAACTAAGTCAACAATTTGTAACAAGATCTTGCTACTCTGATAATAAAAATTTTAGAGTAATTTAATGACTTGTCTGGCATCAAAACATGCACAGGTCTATTAGATTTTCAGCTTACAAACATGTTTAGTACAATCATCCCTCAGAATAACTAGTAAGAATAAGAGCAATCACTTGCTGATCACATTTATTTATCAGTTTATTCAGCCTAAGTGTTTGCGGAGAAGCTGTTTCCTGAGTCCCTCTTTAGAGTGGACCTGATAAATGTTTTTGTTGGATGCCATGGAATGATTCAAAATCAATGAATTATCAAAAATGGATGCCTTTTCTTATTTTTTAACCCTACTGATATGCATTTCTTTGAGATATTGCACAGTTAAGGATTCCTTGGATTCAGTATAGCTGGCTTTGAATGTTCCACAATAATTACCATTAGATTTCCCAGTTCCAGCATCTCTCAAACAGCTGTCATCCTGAGCTCTTAACGAACAGTTATTTTACTGGGCTGCTACCTGTGATCAGCAATGCTGTGGATAAAAACAACTTGCTCTGAGGGTCTGGAGAGAATGGTGAAAATTGTAAACAGCCTGTCCACAGCTGCAACACAAGAACAAAATAAATGTCCCCAGTGACTCAGGAGCACATAAATCAATAGTTAAGTAATGGAAAGAGTTGTATGACTGGAAGACATGCCAGGCGCCTTGTGCGTCATGCTTCTGGTAGGATCAGAATTTAGGCACAAGCAACATGAGTTTTTGAGCTATCATGTTTGGAGTGCAGTGGTGCCACAGTGATGGTGTGTGGGATGTTTCCTGGCCCTAATATCATGGTACAAGGTTATCCACACTTGGACACCTTCAGCATGATGATGCACCATGTGATGAGATACAAGTCCAAGGCTGTGCAGGTGTCCAGCTTGCAGCAACCAAACTAAATTGTGCAATGCATTTAATTAATTGAAGAATATCCCTTCACAATACAGCAGTGCCCAGAAGCAGAGCTAAGCTTAAATTAACAGTATATACCAGTCAAATTACCAGTCAAATGTTTTTGCACACACTGAGAATGTTACATTTGCACATTTCAAAATGAATATTAACTAAAAACACACTCAGTATTCTTTGCTATCTCTGCTAACAAATAAATGTGCAGTATGTTCCTCATTTGAGTGCATCCACTAACCCCTGTCCATCTTCAGTTGAATTACCTACCAATAACCTTCTCTCTTCTCTCCACAGCTCAATTAATCTAATCTGTCCCGCGTCTTCCAGACCGAAGCGTGTCTCTCCTCCAGCTCCATGGCTGTCTGAGGTCCTGCGGAGTAAAAGAAGGCAACTGAGAGCAGCTGAGGAAGATGGATCAAACGCTTCATGACAGTGACCTTTTCATTTATTACTCTCTTATCCGATTGTGCCACTGATTTAACTTCTTCCTTCTACAGAACCAAGTTTGAAGAATCAACATCCAACCCTCGCAAGCTGTTTGCCAGCTGTTTATATCTCTTCTTAAATCTCCATCTCTCCCTGTTATTCCAGCTCACTCACTAGAAGTCTTCGCTGTGTTCTTTGATGAGAAGATTGATGGCATTAGTAGATCCTTCCCACCAATCATCAAGCTACCCATCAGCCAAAGACCAGCCAGTGCTGCCCAACTTAACATCTTTCTTCCTCAAAACAGGCTTCAGGATCTTACCTTGATGAAGTACCAGGTAGCATGGCAAAGCTCCCAGTCTGCCCTGTGAAGATTGTCCACTGGTGTACCACAGGGCTCTGTCCTTGGACCGCTTCTCTCTATATACTGGTTCTCTTGGGGATGTAATACACATGGCTCACATGGATTCTCCTACCAATTTTATGCTGACGACACTCAGCTTATTCTCCCTTTCCCCTCCAGTGACGATCAGGCCTCCACCTGCATCTCAGACTGTCTGGCTGACCTCCTCTTGGATGATGGCTCACCACCTCAACCTAAATCCCAGAAAGACAGAGCTCCTTTTCATCAAAGGGAGTCCATCACTAAGCCATGACCTCACTGTTTCTTTTGAGAAGTCTGTTATCGTCCCCTCAAAGAAGGTAAGAAATCTCGGTGTCATGCAATATGAAGAATTATCATTCCTGTTGCATGTTGACCAGTCTCTGGTCATCACTAAAACTGCAAGTCTGTACTGGCTGGACTTCCACTGAAGGTAACAAAACAACTTCAGTTGATTCAGAATGCAACTGCGAGGTTAGTTTTCAATCTTCCTAAATTCTCACACACTATGCCTCTACTACAGAACCTTCACTGGCTCCCTGTGGCCGCTCGCATTAAGTTCAAAACCTTAACACTTGCTTTCAAGTCCAAGAATGGACTTATGCCTCCTTACTCGTCAAGTAGCGTGTCACTTTTCGTCCTCTCAGAGCTTCAAGCACTGCTTGTCTTGAACCTCCCTGCTCAAAAGAATAGGAATACATGCATTATGACTCTTTTCATTCTTGTCCCCCCAGTGGTGGACTTGTCCTCTCTTTGACAGGATTTATTAAGGTTAACAAAGAGTTGATTTAAAGTTAAGAGACAATTAGTAGGATGTCAGACATGTTACATATTCTTATATACATAAGTTATAAAGGAAACTTATTTTGTTCACACAACTTTTCAGTGCTTAACAATAAATGAAATAAATTCATAAGTAGTAAAAAACCTGAGTTGTGCGTGTGTGTGTCTGCTTTTCAGGGATTGGGGCTAGGCATCTTAAGACAATCTTAATGCTTCAGTATACCAAGACATTCTGGACAATGCCATGCTTCCAACTTTGTGGACACAGTTTGGGGAAGATCCTTTTCTATTCCAGCATGACTGTGTCCCAGTGCACAAAGCGAGCTCCATAAAGACATGCTGGATGAGTTTGGTGTGGAAGAACTTGACTGGACACACAGAGCCCTGACCTCAACCCCATCTGGAATGGAGATTGTGTGCCAGACCTTCTTGTCTAAGATCAATGTCTGACCTCATAAATGACCTACAAAATTAATGGACACAAATTCCCACAGAATTCCCACTGGTACGTTAACCACCCTTCTGGTGTGAGAAATTGTGTATTGCAGTTTCTGTGTTGCTATGGGCATTACAAGAATCACTGACACTTGTCACTGTGTCACTGACTTACTGAGAGCTATTGTTGTGACATGGAAGAGATGCTCTAGGCAAGCCAAAGGCGGCGCTATAAACCATTCAGTTCTACCCTAATGCCCTACCAGTGTGACCAATTTACAGCTTTTAAATCATATATTAGTTCTGTCAGCGTAGATTCTGCTTAACTCTACAAATTCATTCATTTATTCATTCATGATATAGCAGTGGAAACAGCATCTCAGAATCATGAAATTAACTGTCAGTCAAATCTATGGAGGCCACAGATTTATAATTACTGAACATTCTACCTGTTGTTACTACAACTACTAGTATGACCCCAGAAAGTAGCTAGTAACATATGGACTTTTACCAAGCATATGTATGGCAGTCAAACGAATGCACACACTGAGGAGATTCTCTACCTTTGTGTGTTACTCACTTAAAACGTACTAAAAATACACATAATATTCCTCACTAACAAATATGATGACAGAATGTTCACCGGTTGAGTACCTTAATTAGGTCAAATTCTTCATACATTACTACTGACCTACAAAAAGCCACCTAATATAATTATAATTATAATTAAACAGTCAACTAGTGCATTCAAAGTAGAATTTGACTTTGTCAGACATGCACTGTTACATATTCTTACCATGTTATGCAAGAAACTTCACACATTTATATTTATAATTGTTCACTCAGCAACTTTCCAGTTTTGAACAAGAATCAAGTGGTGAAAACATGTGGTGAGTAAACTTTTGACTGGTAGTGTACTTGGTTGTAGCCCACATTTAACAACTACTTTCTCCTAAAACAAAATATTTTCATATTAGTTTACATGTACCATATCATACACTTGCATCACAGTTGGCAAGGATGTGGTGGCAATCTTGCAACATTAGGCTTACCTAGTCATGTTTTTTGTTTGGTAGTTTTCTGGTGACCTTTCACCTAGTTTACATTGGGGGATCACAGGCAGAGTGTGTAGAGAGTATAAGATAAGCCTCCCCAGGCTCTTTCCCAAGAATCTGACCAGAAGGGTGCAGCTCAGGCTCCACCATGTGAGACGTTCGCCAGGACTTCTGTCACTTTGATTATACGCACCAGGCAGCGGGAATGACACACATCCCTGTGTCTCATTGAGGCGGGCATACGATCACTTTCACATGCACTGTACTCCATTCATACACACTAATGCTTAGTAGAACAGGAAAATCAGAAAAGAAATGATCATACGGAAAACTGGCCTCGTATACAGACATACACACACAGCACAAAGCTGATAATGTACTAAGGTACAGTCTGAAAACTAGCTGATCCGCATTCCTCTCGCTGTAAAAACTGGAGCATCAGCAGAGTCACTGAGGTTACTGGGTGCAAATCTATTTATGTGGCCTGGCCTCCTTTCACTGCATGTATTTGCTTAAAGCAATGTGAAACCCTCTGTTGTCAATATCTCACTCTTCACATCTACCTCCCCTCCGACTATTCTAGCCTTTTCTCTGCATTGCACTAGTGGTGGAACTGGTCTGGGGATACTAATAAAGCAGTTCCCAGTGAAATGCAACATCATCAATCCTCTAATACCCAACCCAGGCATGCTTGGCACATGTGACTGACTTTCACAAGGGTTCTGTTTATGTACCCAGTCATCCATGTACAGAAAATCTAAAAGCAGTTCTTTTTTTACCTAAAAAAAACCCCCAAAACCTGCTTAGGTTGGAGGTGTATGATCATGTAATGTTAAACTAAAAAGCGAGATTTTTAAGCGAAGTTTAAGGGGGTTGTGTGGGAGGAATGGCTGGTAGAGGTCATCCTCATTTCATTTAATGTGTAGTAACCAGTTCACCAGTAACACCTGCCTTGAGTATGAGGGTTAATCACAGGTGGGGTGTTATTGGTGGACAGAATGGTCAGGTCCACCGCTACGACAGGTGCAAGAATGCTTATAGGTTTCCTTTGGTTAAACAAATGTATGTTGGCCCTCGAGCCCATTTATGTTCCCGTTTTTTAAATAAAAAAGTCAAAACAAAGAATGGAAGCCTTCCTGTCTACCGGCTCTTATTTGGGAGACAGTCTGGGACGTAACACATGCAGGTTCGACACACTTTCTAATGTTTATTATGAAGCACATCAACCATAGAAAAATAAACTAAGTGATTGTACACCCTTTTCCATAATGTTCTGTAATGGACCTCTATGGATGTATTCAGTATCCTGTTAGGGAAGACAACACTACTGGGAAAGAGCATGTTTGGAGTGCTCCTGACCTTTATGAGAACACTCCAAATGCATAACAAACAACAAAAAATCTGCCATATTAAAAGCTTTTGTAAAATACTTACTTTACACACACTGTACACACATCAGCTGATTTCTCATTGAAAGATATTCGGCCTTAATGCTACTTACCGACTAGAGCCTTTAACAAATTGCATTTCTTGGCAGATTTTTTTTAGCGTAATTGTTAAACTATGCCGCTATTAAGCTTCATCATTTATAAAAGAAATCAACCACTTGAGGCTGCACATTACAGGCCTCTTAACCAGGATCAAATCTGTGGTTTATTGCTTTAATAAGAAGGCTCTGTAGCACGTTCAATGTTCAGAGTCCACGTGGATTGAATTAGGCTAGTGAATCACGTCTGGCAGACAGAGAGGTTGTCCCCCAGCAGGCTTTAGCCTGATCTGACCTGTACGATGACAGCAGCTATCTGTCAAAACTCCTCTTACATGCAGCCATGCTCCCACTGCGTGAACACTGAAGCTAGCCTTTTTCTGTGCTTAGCTGACATACTGAGTACAAGCAGCACAATTTAAAACAGTCTTGGCTTTGGCTAAAGCAGGGGTTACCAAACCCATTCCCCAGAGGAAGCATGTCCGTGCCCTGCTTTAAGTGACACACCTGATTTCAACTAATAAACAAGCTCTTCATGTACTAAGCCAGATGTATTTTTGTGTTTTTGATGTATCATCAAACTTTAAGCTCATATCTGATGTGCCTATACAAGCAAATGTGACTACTGGCTGACCATATAGGTAAGATCTGGTCACTGAAAAACACAAAAAGTCTAAAGATCTCATTTTCCCTGCAGTGTGAACAAATCCATATGGTCGAGTTTGGGTCCCTCATCTTCAAAAAACAATTAATATTTTGTAAATACACAGCTCTGGAAAAATAAGAGACCACTGCAGCTAAGTTTTAAATGAGCATCTCTATGAGTGTGAAACCATTCCAGTCCAGTGTCTGTTAAATTCCTCCACAAACACCTGATTCTGCTTTATGAGGGACTGATTAGTGATCAGC
>JBBPDE010242222.1:0-11929 GCA_037974605.1 Nannopetersius ansorgii | reverse complement strand
TGCCCATATCTACTGTCAGAGGAATCATTAAGAAGTTTAAAACAACTGGAACAGTGGGAAACAAGCCTGGACGAGGATGCAAGTTTATTTTGCCTCCACGCACAGTGAGGGTCACAATGTCTCCAAAACAACCATCAGGCATTATCTACATGCCAACAAGCTGTTTGGGAGGCATGCACTGAAAAAAACTTTTCTCACTCCCAATCCTAAACGCAAACGTCTGGAGTTCGCAAAATGGTACTGGGGCTTCCACTGGGACCATGTGCTTTGGTCAGATGAGACCAAGATAGAGCTTTTCGGTGACAAACACTAAGTGGGTCTGGCGGAACACAAAAAATGAGTATGCAGAAAAGCACCTCATGCCCACTGTGAAGTATAGGGGAGGATTCCAGAGGCCCTGGGAACCTTGTTAGGGTGCATGGCATCATGAATGCGTTGAAATACTAGGACATTTTAAAGCAAAATCTCGTGGCCTCTGCCTGAAAGCTGAAGATGGGTCATCACTGGGTCTTTCAGCAAGATAATGACCCTAAACATGTGGCCAAATCTACATAGAAATGGTTCACCAGACAGAATCAAGCTCCCCCCATTGCCATCTCAATCCCCAGACCTCAACCCCATTGAAAACCTGTGGAGTGAGCTGAAGAGGAGAGTGCAGAGGAGAGTGCGGGTCGCTGGATGATTTAGAGAGATTGTGCAAAGAGGAAGATCCCTCTTTCTGTATTCTCCCATCTTGTGAAAAATTATAGGAAAAGATTAGGTGCTGTTTTGTTGGCAAAAGGGGGTTATACAAAGTATTAACATCAGGGGTGATAATAATTGTGACACATGATTTGATGTAAAAGAATTATTTCTTAATGTGAAGTATTTCTTAATTTTTTTCCCACTGAATAAATGCACTTGAATTAAAGGTTGGATTTTCCTCATTTTTTTCATTGTGGTCCTATATTATTTAGAACAAAACTGAATTTATTAGAAGCTAAAGAACACATCTTAACCGAGGGTGCCAATAATTATGGAGGGCTGTGTATCGAAGTGCTCCAGATGCAGCCATGAGGGAAGACATGGGTAAAAGAATCAAGGGACTATCCCCAATCAGTATGCTGAGTTTGTGTTTTGGTTTTATTGTACAGTACTTTGGTCAGTGCTTTATAAATAAAGTGCAATGGTATGGTACATTCTAGCCAGAAGAAAAAGAAGAATAACAACAAGAAAAAAATACAAACACAACTGGGATGAACTAGTCCTCACATTTGTTATTTACATACTTTTCCTGTATAAACCCTTTTAACTCCTGTCCAAGGGTTTTACTAACTGTGCTTTAACCTCTGACTTTTTCTCTTTTAGAGGGTCTGTTAACTTGGTTAAAAAGAAAATGTTGATCAGAGTGTAGCTTCAAAGGTATGAAGAACAGATGTGGACTATTAAGCACTGGTGTACGGCGCTCTGAAAAATAGTTTCTGGCAGTTACCATTAATGTAAATGAAAATAGGTGCCTTTGCAGCTTCACTGTTTGCCCCCCAATGAGCATCACTCAGTTCAGAAAAAAATTTAAAAAGACCACCAGACTACAGACATGAACTGTCGCATTCCGTATTTTTGTCTATGGGTACTAGTTTTGGCCCGTGGACAGACCACTGGTGACACATTTGCTAAATACTTACAGCAAACAGTTTGGCAAACAATGTGCCAAACAACTAAAGCAAGACATAATAGGACAGGGAAAGAAGGACGAAGTTGCAAAGATAAACTATAAACGACAGGTAAAAAAAATCTGTCAGTAAAAGTAAACTGCAGTGTCCTTCATTGGCCAAGGTAAAGAGATTAGTAAAACATTGGAATAAAATATTAATTTCAAAAGTTAAATATTTGAATTAATGAAAAGACCAAGCTTTAATCTATAAGCAAATAAGAAAAGTAATTGTAACATTTAATTACAGCCAGCCAATGGAGATAAACACATTTCTGAACACTGTTTTAAATTGAGGATGGTCAAACTCATTCTCCATTCCTCCTCTCTTCAGTACATAGAAACTCACAACTCTTGAACTGAAGGATTTATGAGAGGCCCTCCTGTGGCGATCATGTTCCCTGTTAGAGCTACTACCAATTTGTGGGGTGTAAAGGGGAGGGAGGAAGGAATGGAGAGAGTGAGCTTTGTCTACTGCTACTGTGCAAGAACCTTGACATGAGAGATCTATACAGTGCAGATACAATAACAGATGGAACTCTTCAGTGAGCCAACCTGAGCATACTGTACTCATACCGAAACTTCCTTAATGGGTCTAATTCTTTATCCAGCCTGCAGTATTCAGTCAACAATAGCATATGGTGCATTAACGAGACCAAGGGTCCTGCAGCTCACTTGCATTAGTCAAAGATTCTTTGTATTCTGTTTTACTAGGGAGCACAAAAAGCTCATGGGGAGTTATGTCCCACAGCTCAGTGAGCACTGGCGCAACCAGCAGACTGAAGACATGCAACATTTGCAAATGGTTAACTGTATCTAAAGATCTTCTCAGCATTAATAAGCATTTTCACATATCAGGACCAGAGTGGTTTCTGTTGGTTCCTACCAGAAATGTGTTTGTTAATCAGAGTCCATGCACATATTGAAGCAGTCCCACAATTACATTACCTAAGGCTCGATACCTTTTTGGATACCTCTGCATAAGATTGTGAGTATAAGAGATCTTCCAAATGCAAGTAAATGCAAGTAATAGAAGAAAATTTAATGGACACAATGCAATTCCATAGTTTTTAATTAGTCTTTTACTGTCTTTATAATGTGGTTGCTAGTGCACAAAAACATTAAACCATGAAAGAGTCACATCTGGAAATGTGGAATGCTTTATTTTTTAATGAAACATACATGTCGGAAGGTCTCTGAAATGGTTTCTGAAGGGCATCTTTATTGCAAATGAACAATAATGAATCCCATTAATAAGGGAACTCAATAATTTTCTCTACTATTTGGAGCAATAAATAGGCTTAATAAAAACATTTACTTAAAGCACTACAGTGTTATCAATAGGTCTTTCTTATGGCGTTGCTGGTATGATTTACTACTGTTTTTCAACATGTAGGATTATGAGGGTATGGCTCCAGTCAACTCATAACAACATAATTAAATACAGTTGAATGACATCTCTATAGTGCTTGGGGTCAAATGACTATTAGTGCCCTAAAAACACTCTTTGTTTCAGTAAGCCTGAAAAGTAAAAAAAAAAAAGTAAATTAAGGTGCTCTGCTTTGCTACTGCAATTTGAGCCATCAGTAACACATTATTCCACTCAGTGTTACTGTTCTATCGCAGTTGTGCTACCAATAACTAACATCTGGACTTCATTGGCAAGATATAGACATTCAACCCTAAATTCAAATGCATATCTGCTCATCCAAACTACACGTGCTCCCAACACTAGAGATGAACAAAATAGAGCAGGGATATACAATCACTGTCAGAAGGGCACAAACCACAATAAGAAAACACTGTAATTGCTCCAGCTGTGTTCATTTAAAAGTGCACGTTTCTCAACACAAGCACGTTTACAGGCCTCCCGTACAGATGGGCTACTTTCTCCTCCTTTCACAGCACAAGTTGATTTAACTTCCACCTGTAAGCAGAGCAACAACTTCTTCAGGAAAGCACTTGCATATTTGATGACGATAAGAGCAATCCTCTCCTGTGAAGTATAAATAACGTCAATTTACAAACACCTCTCCAGTAACTAGAAATAAAAGCAGGGGATTATTTCCATTCATAATTTAAAGATTCAAATAGAAGCACCTACTTACAATGGCTTAAATTCTCTCTAGATTTTGCATGGCATACAGTATACCCCTGACAATGCCAAGACGCATTTTCTTTGTGTACTCTCAACAGTACCAAAACATTTATAGTTATATTTTATATGGAAATGTAGCTGAATTTACCTTAACATTTATGTTACAAAATTAATAAATTATGTTTTTCTAAATAATTTAGCACTAAGATGCTGGAAAAATTGTATATTGCCATGAATATAAAGAATCATGAGGACGAGGGGGCATGGCAGCCGAGGCCTGGATGTCACAAAAGCCCAAAAAAGGCAGAGGATATCTGCAGTTTCCGTGGAGACGTGCGGAGGATTCCGTGAACAATTATTACTTCGGTTCTCAGGAAAAATCCGCAAGAGACTGAAGCTGCTGCTCAACTGCGAATAAGCGGGGGCTTACTGTATTCCATTGGTTTAAAAATGTTTTTGCCTTCTTTTTGTGCTATTAAGAAGTCATGACCTTTTTACTTATCATGCTTTTCCATTTGCAGATTACTTCAGTGTCAGAGGGGACAAATGTCCATTTCAAACAGACACACCACATCTGTTTTTATATAAGTTTATTCGGTCTCTGATCTAGTAATATTGAGACACATCGAACACCTCGTTGGTTAATTTGTACACTTTCTAAAAATAACACAGTGCGGGTAGAACACTGATGCCAGATTTAGGGAAAGGTTTGAGGTTTGGTTTAGGGTTACCATTTCTACATAAATGCTTTATCTTAAGATATTTGTGTAATATTCTTGCTGGCTTTAAGGAAAATTTGAATGGTAAAGAGCTGGAGGAGTTCAAATATCTGGGGTCAACAGTCCAGAGTAAGGGGAAGTGGGAAAAAGAGGTGAAGAAGAGAGTGCAGACAGGGAATGAGTGGAGAAGAGTGGCAGGAATGATACCAGGAAAAGAGAAAGGGAAGGTGTACAAGCCGAGCCGGAAGTGCCAGAGTTGAAACTGATCTAATTTACTTACATACTACTTAAATGAAATCTTGTCTGGTTTTAGCGGCAAATATATTTTTTAAACATCAGCTCTCTAGTTTGGGAATTATAAGTCTCTCCCAAAAATGACAGGAGCCGGCTCTTGCATGACTGGAAATAACATCTTGAGTGCGATGCCAGTATGTCTGCTGAGTGGACAGACTTACACGCAGTTCACCAGGCACACTATTAGCAAAAATAGTTCTGCTAAAAAAAGAATTCTTTGATTGTAACAATAGGCTCTTAAAAATGTAGAAACATAAAATAATTGTAATTGTACAAAGAGTTATTTAAACAGTAAAATAAATTGACCTTTTACTTGAAATGGTTCTATATATATATCCATTGTCTTTACTTAAGAGCCTATAACGAAGAGCTTCTCAAATCTGTCCTCAGGAAACCCCAGCCAGTTTACATACAGTTAGAACAAACATTTGGATTGCCTTGGGGTCCCTGAGGACCAGTATGAGATAAAGGCCAAAAGACCCTCTTTTTTAAGGTGTCCTTTTATAAGTGAAGCAGCCCTCTGCCATGGGACTTTCTCAGCCTCTCAGCCTTCACATATTATACCATAAATGATGTTAAATATGACTAAGCTACACTAACAAAATCAGAAGGTTTTTTTTAATTTTATGATGTAGCCAGAAAACCTGGATAAAACATGCTTGGACTTAACATATTTTTATCAGAACTGAGTGTCTTAGGTCTATAAAACGGGAATCGGTGCTAATTTCCAAACAAGACTCTTGTTCTCTAATGCTATGGGATGCTGGATGGAATGCACAGTACGTCTGATAGAGTGGACAGAAACAGGCAAGACAAGTAGCAATGGAATGTGTGGAAACACTTTAAACAGATGTGGGTTTTATATAGAAAATATGTGTCTCTCCTGCCTATATCTGACCCATCCTGTACATCAACTTGACAACACCTGTGTCCTGTAAAACTGGGAACATCGTCACCATGTGTGTGAAATGCACGGTAGCTATAAATGAAGAGATAAAATAAGATCTATAAAACGTGCTATTTGTCTCTGTGTTCGGAAAACTCTGGACTCTGGCCTCAGTCATGTGGTGTCTTCCCTTTTACAAGAGGCTGTAAGAAGTTATAGAGGTTGGAGCGAGTCAGCGAGATGACATGAAGATCTTTTCTCAAGATGTACATTTACCTGGAGACAGCCATGAATTAGCCTGTCTACTGATTACAACAAAAGTTAGCTCACAGTTCATAAAGCAAAGGAATATTCTTATTTGGATGCAGACGTCTTGGCACCAGCAGACAGTTGCCTCTGCAGCCAATGGTTTCAGCTGGAAAATCCATGAAGTAATGGAATAAGAAGGCAAAGAAAGGACATTAAACAGAGCTTTCACAAAACCGTCACTGAGATGTTTAAAGACTTGACGTCAGATCTAGTGAAGATATTATACATCTGATATACATAGGCATAATTACCAGGCCTGTCAAAGATAACAGCTGAATCATGTATTACTCATGTATCTTGTTCCCAAGTTATGACCATGCATTATTATTATTATTATTATTATTATTATTATTATTATTATTGCCAATGAGTGTATATATCATGTTTCCTCTCATTTCCAAATGTTTCAACAGTTTTGGTGCCTACTTTATACCTATTTGTATAAATCCAATTGTCTACAAAATATTAAAGTTCCAAAAAAATAACTACCATGACTGTAAAATGTAAAATATCCATGCGGAAGTTTCCCATGTGAGTGCCTGGGCTAGTAACTTCATCCACCATTGCCTTGTCGGTGTATACGTGATGTTTATAACGTATCCCCAAAATGTTTGTTGAATTTGTCCAAATACGCAATAGCCTTGGCTTGATTGTCCTGGACTGCTGAAAGGCCACATCAAGACCTGACCTGTCTGTTAGCAAGTTTGCTCTTATGTTTTCAATATCATGACCTTCGAACAAAAAAATGTAAATAGAGAAGAGCTGTGAGGATGTTTGTATATTTTCCAATCATTCTGTTTGCCTAGAATTTTTACTTTTTGAATGTAAGTCTGCTTTTGTCATCACACAGCTAGTAACCTACAAACCATGACAAGTCTAAAGCTCTCAGAACAGTATTTATTCTGCCTCAAAGCTGAGTCAGAGGCTTATTCTACAGGTCTGTCATGACTCATGATGTCATGGATAGTCCTCTGCCAAGCGCTCAGACATTCTTCTCCTCTAGAGAAGTGTTACAATACTCATCTCTATGAACCCCATACTTTTTCGTTATAACACAATTGGATCTCAGAAATGATTAGGAGACTAGGACTTACTCCCATGAAAATGAAAGATCCTCACTGTAGGACTAAAACCTTTAAAACTTTCAGTGTCAAGTAAAATTGTGTTCTAAGTCATTCGAGTAATACTATACAGCCCAGTAAAGGGCTAGCTAGGTATTTCAAGGTATGCATTTACAAAACATCTCCAATAATTGTAACAGTAAAGGGCTAGATATTTCAGCATCTCCAATAATATTAGCTGTAAAAGGGCCCATTTCCCAGAAGATTTCCTTACTATTTTAAAATTATTATTATTATTATTATTATTATTATTATTATTATTATTATTATTATTATTATTATTATTATTACAACAATAATTTGGCAGATGCTTTCATCCAAAGCGACTAACAAAAAGTTTCAGGACAGTGTGAGAACCAGAGTTCTGAAAAAGAGATGGCTGAAGAAATGAGTCTGCAGGAGGTTTTTGAAGATGGAGAGGGATTCTGCTGCTCTTGTTATCTTAGGCAGCTCATTCCACCAGCAGGGGACCACAAAAGAGAAGAGTCTGGACTGGGTTTGCTTTGTGTGTAGGGACAGCAGAGCCAGACAATGTTCCGTGGAGGAGCGGAGACTGTGAGTAGGAACATAAGGCAAATGGATAGGGTTAAAGGAACTGGGTCACTCTTTAGATAAGAGTCAGTTACTTGAAGTTACTTCAGGCAGTAATGGGTGGTCAATCAGCAGTGGGGTGACATGCAACCTTTTGGTTGAAAACCAGCTGAACTGCTGCATTCTGAACCAGCTATAAGGTTATTACCATCCAAGCTGGAAGATCCACAAGGAGGGCATTGCAGTAATCCAGATGATCAATAGCCTTGGCTTGATTTTCCTGGTGTTATATAAGACGAAGTGACATGACCAAGAGACAGATATAATATGTAATGTGACGTCTTGGCAAGATTAAGGCGGTGATCCTTCATTCATGTGGATATGTCTGACAGTGTGTGTGTGCCAAGATGGTGTGGTCATCTGGCGGGAAGGATAGGTATGGCTGTGTATCATCAGCATAGCACTGAAAGGAGAAGCAATGAGGGCTAATAACCAAGTCCAATTAGGTGGTGTAAATTGCAAACTGTAGGGGCCCCAATACTAAGCCATGGGGGACACTGGCGGGGAGCTGATGGGCTAGTGATATGTTCAACCCAACCAGGGGCGGACTGAGACAAAAATGGCCTTGGACTTTCTCCTAAATAAGCCCACCAGCTGTACATGTATGGAAGGAGGGGTACTGTATTAGCAATCATCTGCTGTTGTTAGCTGATTACTCAGTTAAGGAGAAAGGCAGGCCAACAGCCATGGCGCGGACGGACGTTTTGGACTTTTCCAGAACGCCCTGATTGCCAGTCCACCCCTGGACCCAACCACAATGACTGAATAAATATCCAAATAGATACACGATTTAAACCAAGAATGAACTTTGCCTGAGATGCCCATGTTAGAGCATATGGATAGAGGACAACATGATCAAATGCCTTGAATGCAGATGATAGATTCAAAAGGATAAGAACAGAGGATGTAAGGATAGGGTTGAGCTGTCATGTAGTAGGACAAATAATGAGTTTTGGATACCGCACTCTCTATGAGAGGGGTAAAAGACATAAGGTATAATTTGGCAGAGGTTGGCCCTGTGGGAATCAGTGTGAAAAAGGAGGCAAAGACCTCTGCTGAGAGGTTTGTGTCTAATGGAGGTTTAGGAGGTCAAAGCTATTTTTTTTACCTTTAGTTTTAAAGGTAAAAAAAAAAATAGGCTTAGAGTGTCTGTGGTGCTTTTTTGGCATCAGTGATGCTGGATGATAAGGAGGAATGGAGTGACTGGTAATTACTGATCATTTCTATTTGTCTGTATGCGATTAACCCTATGAAAAATGAGGTTTTGATTTTAATCTTTTTATGGGGCCCTTGGCACATGTGTGCCTTCAGTGCTAATCAAAGTCCAACTTAGTATGTTGTTTGACTGTGACCAGCCTCCAAGATGCTCCCTCTACATTTTCCCCACAGTAAGCCATAGACCATTTAGTTTCTGATGGCCCTCCTAGGTCCAAAGCTGATGAGCAGCTTCTCTTCCCTCCTGCTGCTTAGTGGCACTGGAGTCTCTGGAGTTTCTGTTTGGAATCAGAGTATAAGAGCTGCAGGCAGGAGGAATAAAACCACCACTGTACTGCTCTCCTGAAAGACACTGCTGGGCCTCAAATGGAAAATCCCCCCCAAATTGCTGTACAAACTTGGAGGCCATGATACATTGTACTATAGCCAGGAGGGTGTAGATTACCTGAAAATACATGTGGGATTCACAAGCTCTTGCAACTTTTCAATGATATCAGTGTCAGTGTAAGTATCAATTCAACTCTGAATCAACTAACCAACATCATCCTGAATCAAATTCAGCTTTTGTTGTTGAAATCTTCTGCTCAGAGCAGCAATTTCACAACTGCAGTTTCAGAGCAGTGATGATACAAAATGTCTAATGTCTCAATTATGTTGTAAGTTTATAATTATTTTTAAAATAAAGATGTTAATGATTTAAATACCCCTACCTGTAAGACAGTTTTAGCTTTGATGCTTGTGTTACTGGTCTGACTTTGACTTGTAATTTGACCAGATGTTTGACAAGAAGATTGCATTTGTTGTACAACAGCACCAGCCATATAACAAAAACATATAAGGAAAACAGCTTGGCAGGATTATATGCTAGTATTACTTTGATGCATATGATGTGTGCCTGAAGATTGCACAAAATTGGACTCAGTATTTGTCATACAGCATTGCAAGTACATGAAAAACAGCAAGTACATGGTTATTGTGCATCTGTTGTGCTTTCGAGCGTACTGCACAGCATTTCACCATGGCCCTCATAACTGAAATTAAATTGTTGAATAAAACTGCCTCTCCTATGCCTCTCCTATGCACTTACCTTCATATTTGCCCCCCTCCGCTCAGAACTCCACAGCAAACAACCATCTATTCATCATCTACATCTCATAACAGTAGCAAACAATACCTGCCTCCTTGTCTGTGCCTCGGTCATTCACTGCTATTGCTCATCCAGCTAACCCCAGCAGTGCTTCAACAGGGAACACTAGTTCAACGTTCAGCATTCGTGTACATGTACCCTAAACAGCTGACCTCCCTCATTGCAATGGCCATCTTTAAAAACAGTCCTGTCAGCACTCTGTCAGAAGTACAGCATGATGTTAAAATAGAAGTCACCATTGCAAACACGAAAAAACACACATTTTGCCTCATTCTGAGAAGAACACAACACTTATTGCCACTGAATGTTTGGCGCAACTACTCCATTTACCAGTCTTCAACCTATCTGGGTACCCTATAGGGGCATGCCATCTACCGCTCTCCTACCAAAGCTGACTCCTACACTCATTCCATTCACTTACCTGCAACACTCAGAACAGCTTGGGTCACTCCAGAGATGGAAATGGAATGTGCTGGGCAAACTAGTCTAATTTATGGAGGCCCCATCTAGCAACTAGTACTTGCATTAGGGAGACAGAGCTGGATGCTGTACTACACACAACGCATGTCACAGAGGAGTATGTATTTGTAAATCTTTTTTTTTTTTTTTCAAAGAGAGGGAAGGCTTAGTCCTATTAAAAAATTTATTCCAGTGTACCTTAAGGTAATGTACACAATACAGTAACCAAGAGCACCTGTGTATAATGAAAAACCATGTTGTTGTGTTTTGATAAAACAAATGCCTAAAAATGCCTATTTTCAAAGTGTAAACCCTAAATATGCCCCCAAATATGCTCCCAGAACACTTTTATTTCATTTGAAACCCAGTTTAATGCATTACCCTTATGGAAATTGTAACAGTAAACCCATATTCACCTCTTTTAATTTAATTTACAATAATAATAATAATAATAATAATAATAATTATAATAATAATAATAATAAAAATAAAAATAATAAAAACACTTGCCAAACACATCAAAGTTAAGGGCATAATTCTGGACAGGTGATGTGAGGGAGAGTGGGCCAATGATGATTATTTCAGACTTATTGCAGTTGAGTTGAAGGACGTTCTTTTGGGTCCATGATTTAATATCACTAAGGCAGGCGGTGAGGGTGGAGTGGATAGCAGGTGCTAATGTCTTGGAGGAGAGATAGCAGTGGAATTGAAGTCCATGCTTGCGTAAGATCTGTCCAAGGTGTAGGATGTATAGAATGAAAAGGATGGGGCCAAGTACAGAGCCCTGGGGGACACCATGCATGACAGGGATGGTGAAGGATTTGCAGTTATTGAGGTGAACCAAGCAAGGGCTGTACCAGTATCCTGCAATACTGGAGACGTGAGAGGAGGATGAAGTGGTTGATGGTGTTGAAGGCAGCTCTGAGGTCGAGGAGGATGAGGATGGTGATGAGAATCTGCAGCTAGGAATATGTCATTTGTTATTTTTAGGAGAGTTGTTTCGGTGCTGTGTTTAGTGCGAAATCCAGAATGAAAATGTCCAAAATATTCCAGTGGTTTTTGCTATCTTTCGGTTAAGCAGAGAAAATCCAGGTTATTTTCAGTTATAAATTCATTAAGAATGAGACCTTTGTTATTTAAGGAGCATATGCTGCAAATTTGAGAGTTTGTTGTGTATGAGTGGGCTGTAGGTTAAGATTGTGGCTGGCTGAAGAAGGAGGAGCAGACAGTTTTGGTAGGGTACGAAGATGAATAATGAATGAATCTGAGCCATAGATTATGGAGGGTCCTCTTTTGGAGTGGTGGGTGTAGCGTGGGTGCTGTGCAATTCCCAGTGACCAGCACAAATGGTTAGAAACAGAGTCCATTCGAGAGTAACAGTTTAAGCGCATAAGTTGTGA
>JBBPDE010242212.1:0-11930 GCA_037974605.1 Nannopetersius ansorgii | reverse complement strand
TGTGTGTGTGTGTGTGTGTGTGTGTGTGTGTGTGTGTGTGTGTGTGTGTGTGTGTGTGTGTGTGTGGTGTATGTGTGGGGTTAGCCATACATGCTTGGAGTGTGGGGAAACGCTGAATTACTTTTCACTCTTCCTCCCTCAGGTAAAGTAGGAGAGTATGGTTTTGGCGGCCAGCCCAACACTGCTCGCACCAACTTTACCACAAAACAGTTGACTGAGCTCGAGAAAGAGTTTCACTTTAACAAATACTTAACGCGCGCTAGGCGTGTGGAGATAGCTGCTGCGCTCCAGCTGAACGAGACTCAGGTAAAGATTTGGTTTCAGAATCGACGCATGAAGCAGAAAAAACGCGAAAAAGAGGGTCTGCTGCCGAAAACTGCATCTGAACCGGGGGACGGTCCAGAAAAGGCTGAAGATGCCTCTGAAAAGTCGCTTTCCGCACCATCAACGCCATCTCCCGCGTCTTCGTCGACTGACCAGTACTCATCGAGCTAAAAGGCCTTGTCTGATCGGACAATGAATACAGCACTACGATTCTGGCCACGTGTAGCTGGTAGAGGGGGTGAATGTATGTAACTGGATGTCCACCTGTGTGAGTCACAACAATGCACTGTTTTTCACTTTGACTATCTGCTCTACTGTGTTACTGTGAAATGAGTTAAAATATGTGGAATCCCAATGCCATCATTTGTATTAACTTGTAAGTGGCTAGTGCATTTTCATGCACCAAATTGCTCTTAAAGCAATTCCCTTAGCTGGGATGGACTTACAGCTCACACTACTGTTATAATGCCTACCTCCTGTAGTCTACTAAAGGATGAAAGGGTGGAAGTGCAACAGAGAATATGTTATAGTCGAGTGAAAAAGAGACTATGGTTATAGACTTGTCTTGCTTGATAACGTAATCCTAAAATAGACGGGCTACCTCGTTAAATCGGCCTGGCATGGTGTCATGATTGGTTGGTTTAGTGTATCGTGTGTTACCTCCGCATGATGCATAACACTTGTAGCCAGCGTGAAGGAGAGCTCCACAGAATTTTAAAAGTCCCTGCATAATAAAAGCCTTAAACGTGAACAAAATCATTCAGAGTGGTGTGATGTGAACAGCTCCATTTTAGAGAAACTTACCTAGACCTAGTCAGGAGTGTCCACAGGGAATATTTCGATAGCTTTGTTTTACTAGATTTCCGGGATAAGTTTTGGTTTCAAATGAATTCTAACACATTTAGGGCTGTTGCACGGTAAAGTTTAATTGTAAATGGTAGCTAATTATACTATCGAGTAAAGAAGTTTGAGTCCGAATGCTCCGAAATATTTTGTTTACATCTGTGTGACAACATTTTATAGAGTTTAAAAACAATCGGTGAATCCTGTTTTTGTCAGATACGGACAATGGCTTAAGTGTGGATCTCTTATAAGAAATACGGGTCAATATCTGTGAAATAAACATGTTTTCTCGCTAAATACTAATATATATTATTTATATCAAAATGTCAGTTTAATTATCATCTGTGACAATTGTCTGTACCATGGATATTCAGTGATGGCCTGTGGGGCCTTCAACCAGCGCACTTTATCCCTTACCCAAACATACTTGATTTAAGTCATGAATCAGGTTTAGTGTCGGTGTTCGAGCAACACACTGTGCTGGTCGGTCAGATGACGCCTGCTCTACACGAATAATAATCGAAATAGCATCATGAGATTCGGCATCTTAACTTCTACAGAACATTTTCTAAACTTGCCTAGGCATATATTAAGCAACACATATGCACATATACATACACTTTCGTAAGGCCATCTAAGTTTGTAAATATGATTTTTATGCAGTGATATAATGATGCATCCACGTTTGGCAGGACCTTTAAAGGGTTCTTTAGCGCATCGATTTGCTTGTCAATACTCTCATCACCGCTGGGAACGCACTCCCTTACTCTAGTGGATGTATGCGTCTGCGCGCGCTCTAGTCCCTCAGGAGAAAATGCTATTGGCATGTGGCGGGTAATCCGTGCACAAGGGACAGAGCAGCGGAGAGAGAGAGAAAGAGGGAGAGAGAGAGGGAGAAAGAAAGAGAGAGAGAGAAATATGTGGCAACACAGTTGCCGTCATTCGCAACGAAAACCTTTATTGAGCTGTCGGTTTATACAGAAAGGAGAAAGACACGACGTCGATCAAAGTATCTCTCATTTTGCAATGAAAGTGGCATGTATTTCTTTCAGGCAGGACAGGGAGACACATAATTTTCAGCCGGAACTAAGAACCTGACCTCCTGCTTGTGTTCTCACCTCAGTTCACCTTCATACTTTGTGCTCCACGGAAGAACTTCACTGTCTTGTTGCGCTATCAATAAAACCTGGGTTAAACACCTTTAAAAGTAAATAGCAGACCAACAAAGGTTTTCTGAGACAGATACTTTTAAATGTCGTTGGCTTCGTTAAATAACTTCAAAATCTTATTAAAAATCTATTTTTTATAATTAAGAATCCCTTTAAAGTTGAAAGAATCTTCACATAATTCAAGAGCCCTATGTTTTTTCCTAGAACATGCTTACAGCTATGCACAAGCAAAAAACAATGTGAACCTTTATTTTTTAAGAAAGTAGTAGACTCCACGACATCACGATTTTATCATACATATGATAATCTAGTCTCTCTATGTATCTGTACAGTATATAGCAGAGATGACAATAAAGTTGACTTTGACTTTGACTTGACTTTGAATAAAAATTGTAATCTAACAAAGTAAAGCAAGTGTTTTTTATACCAGCACAGCGTGGCTTGATTTGGCAATAGCAGCTCTTTTTGAAGAAAACTTTAGTTTGTACGAGTATAAACTAAAAATCTCGATAACCCCCTCAATAAAATAGAGCTGCCACTCAATTTATTTTTTATGAACGTGAACTGACAGATTAGGTTTTTTACGAGCCAACTAGTTTTTGGTGATAGTCTATTTTGCAGATCGCATAAAAAGACCGGAACCGAAAGAACTGTGTTGGAAATTCTGGAAGACATAAAAGCTTTTGAAGCCTAGACACTACAACAAGCCTAAAGTATCACTTAAGGCCAAATAGTCCAAGGGATTCCCTTCTCCACGGAGGCCACTCATTTTCCTTATAAACACACACATAGACTGGCAAATATCTGTGAACCTTGTTCAGAGTTAATCAGAGTTTCAGAGTATCATCTTCTTTTAAAATGCTCCAATTCCTCGTGTGCACAGAGCGCGCCATGCACACCATAAAGGCGTACAGAGGGTGAAATACGGGCTTGATTGATGATTCACCCTTACCTTGAATACACCTGCGTCTGAGGGCAGTGTGTGTCTCTGCGTGAATCCGGAATGTCTTGGGAGTGCCCTGCGCACTGTCTGTAAGTGTAATTTTTCGATTTTCCAGTTGCTTGTGGATTGAATTCAAATCCTAGAACACAAAACTTAGAGGTAAGTTTAACTGCAATACATGAACACATTTTAAATAATATTTTCCATTTCAGAAATAATACATTTCTGAGAGCGATTTTTTCCACTGAACAATTTATTCTTTTCCCCCTTTTTAATTCAACCAATTAAAAATGTAATCAGATTAAATGTATAGTCTAAACTTCAACATTTTACTGAATGCTCCGCTTGAAATGAATTGGCAGCATAATACTAATACAACTTAAGTCATATCTCGTATTTTTTAGAACATTGTTCCTAGAGCTTGTTGATGGAATTAGCGCAGGTGAACGGAAAATAAGCCCTAATGTCTAGATTCGTTTTTAAGCTTAATTAAAAGTAACAAAACGTCAGGTATTCCCGACATACACATGTTTTATTTGGTGGAAAAGGGCAGATCGGGTGAAGGGGAGAAAGGAAGATATTTAAAAGTCCTGGGTCAAACCAGACATTTTATTCCTCGCACTGCTGGGGATTTAAACTGGGAGTTTAAAGTCACTTTCTCACGATTTTAATCACTGGACTTGATCAGTACATGACTCTGAAAACATCGATGCGATTTTCTGATTCTTGATACAGCTAGCAATGAGATACACAGGCTGGTATAATACATTACGTCATTAAAATCTGAACTGTTTTAATGCAAGACTCGAATTGAAGACTCGAAAAAAAGGCGGTCTTAGTGATCATATCCTGCCCCGTCTGAATGGAAAACTGAGGGGTGAGCCCCCTTCAGTTGTATTAGGATACGGAGATGACCACAAAGAAAATACATTGCTAATTTACTAAAACAATGGCGACGATGATGATAATGATGATTATTATTATTATTGTTATTATTATTATTATTATTATTGAAACAGCGCTTCAGTGTCTTTCCCAAATAGCTACTGCATTTGCGACAAAGAAAATAAACACATATAATTCAAATGTATAAATATATATATATTATTATTGTTATTATTATTGTTATAATTATAATTATAATAATAATTATTATTATTATTGTGGATGTTGTTGTTAGTGGTGGTGATTTCATTAATATTACTTTTGTTGTTGTAACAGCGAGCTAAAATATAGCGGAGTAGGTGCTTTTTTAACGGATTGATTCATGAAATTAACATTTGCTCACTTATGGAAAGGAATGCGTGTGTACACTATTCCAGAATTCCTAATCCAGGAAGCTAGGTGAGGTATAACTGCATAATAAACAGAGCAGACACTAAAAAAACAATCCAGGTCATTACGCGGTCAATGCGCCATGGGGTGTTCTGTAGCAGCAGCTGCAGTTTTCTGTCCAAACTCAAAGCAAACATCGTATTTCTGAGATGATACTACTTTTCTGCCTGCGAGATCCAAAGCTGCGTCCTTAAATAAATAAGATTTCATTTGAACGATGCTTGAGTCTTGAGAATCGTGGTCTTGAAAAAGAAACAGAAACTATTCTATCTGCTGATTGTAAACAAGAACACAGACAAAAGAAACAAACAACTAGTGTAATTATAATTGTTTAAATAACTTAAAGAACTTATAAATGATGCAAAACGTCCATAAAACTAGAAACAATATGAGATCGGGCATACGTACAGGGAAAGTTAAAAGTTAAATGGTGAGCTATCAAACTGTGTCTATTCCAGTAACATTAAAGCATATAATAATTGCTACTTTTAAATAAACATGTATTTCTTCAGAGTTGAAAAATCCACTGAAATATGTTCTTATAAAATATATAGGTCAGAAATAGCATATGATATAGATTTAGAGTTCGTGAGTAATTGTAACAATTTAGTAACAATTTATAAATTCTTTAAGCTTCTTAAATAAATTTGCTAATTCATTATTATTTGTCTGTGTAATTAAACGCAAAGGTGTTTGTTTAAACAATAGATTTAAATTAATTTCTGTCACTTGATTATTGACAATTAAAAAAAGGATTAAATGCTATCAAAAATTCATTGTGATATTCGAACCAACTAGCTACAACACTGACAAGTGAAGTGAATAACACTGATTATCATATGAAAATGGTGCCTGTCAAGGTGTGGGATATATTAGGAGAAGAAGAAGATACAAGCAACACACTGTGAAATTCTTTCTCTGCATTTAACCCATTCACCAAGTCCTAACCACTACACCAAGCAGCTGTCCCTATTAAGCAGCAAGCGAACATTCAGTTCATAAAGTTGATGCATTTGAAGTAGAAAAAATAGGCAAGCATAAGGATCTGGGGGACTTGTAATGGCTCAAATTGTAAAAATGACTTAAAATGTCCAAAACAAGATGCAGTGGTCAAAGCAGTCTGAGGAAGTACAACCAGTGATCCCATTAGAAGGTCATGGGTGTTCAGGGCTCAGTGATGTGTATGGGGAGTAAAGGCTAGCCTGTCAGGTCCAATCCCACATGAAGAACTACTGCACAAACTGCTGAAAAAGTTAATTCTATGACATAAAGATTCCAGAACCCACAGTGCAGAACTGCTTGCTGTGTATGGGGCTGCAGAACAGTCAGAGTGACCATGCTGATATCCCTTTACACCACTGAAAGTGCCTAAAATGGGTATGTGAACATCAGAACTGGACATTGGAGCAATGTAAGTAGCTGATCTTGTCTGTTGAATCATATTTTATTTTACCTGTGGATGAGATGGTGGATGGTTTCCGGCAGTTTCTGCCGGAAAACCTTGCGACCTAGCACTCATGTGGATGTAAATTTGACATATACCACTTACGTAACATTGTTGCAGACCTAGTGCATCCTTTCATTGTAGAATAATGTACCTTGTCACACTGCAAAAAAAATCATTCAGGAGTGGTTTGAGGAAAATGACAAAGATTTTGAAATGTTTAACCTGACAAATTCTCCACAATCTGACCGAGCATCTGGGAGAAACTAATTATTTGTCCAGCACACAACTTACAGCCTACAGGATTTAAAGTATATTTTGCTATGATATATAACTTCTTGACATCAGATACCAAAGCACACCTTCAGAGGTCTTGTATATTCCATATCTCAATGGGTCAGAGTTGTTTTGGCAGCATAATGGGGACTTCCTCTACATTTTTTTGGGCCTCATCCATCATGCCACCTCATCCTTGTGCTGGGTTGCCCAAACATAAACTCTGCAGGAGGACGAGGGGGCATGGACGGATGAGGCCTGGGCATCACAGTTTTTTATGTGGCAACGTAGAAATTTTCATACTTTTAAGTGCTAACTTAATAGGAAAAACATAATTTACTAATTTTGTGACATAAATATTAACATAAATTCAGCTACATTTCCATATAATAAATAACTATACATAATAAGATATTTATTATGTATAGACAAATATTTTTCATCTGGTATAAGCATTTGGTATAAGCATTTATCTGCTTATACCAAAGAAAATGACAGGGCATACCAGAGAAATGCCCGTGCATGAATTACAGTACATGTAATGCGGGGTAATGTTGCTATTTTAAATTGTAGCATTGCGGGAGTTCAGTGTAAACTGTACAGTAGAAATACAGATTTACCTTTACATTTTCTTTTAGGATAATGCATTAGTTTAAGTTTAAAATGAAACATATTTGGGGGCATATTTAGGGTTTACACTATAAAAATAGGCATTTTGACTACAACACACAACATTTTTTCATTATATGCTCTTGGAACATAACCCACAATAAGTGGTGGTTTACTGTATATTAAATATTATTTGAAAATATAGCTAATTATGTAAATTAATATTCATCTAATCACTTGACATGATATACAACAAATTCAAAGTAATATACCTAGCTAGCTAACACCTGATAGCTTCTATTACCTGGCTAGCTGATATTAGGTATTTCTAATGCAAGACAAATAGTGCTGACACTCATTTTCTGTTGCAATGAATGACTACCATTCTGTTGCACCATAAGGAAATTATTCACAAAGCTAGTGGTTCAAGGCATATTTCATCTTTCTAAATGCAACCAGGAGGACTTTAATGCTGACATAGTACAACATATTCTGTTGTTACTTAACATGATTTACATTCATGTATACAACCATTCAGAGTTTTTATTTTGTTTACTATATTTATTGATGAATTCAGATTCTTATCTAAGATAAATTCAAATTATTTAGGCTTTAACCTGAAAATATGTTTTAAAAAGAGTTAGATTTGGTTAGCTTCTGTTAGGTTTCTTCTGTTAGATTTACGAATACTCTTGGTTCTAACCCTTCTGCATGAATGTATGGTAATTGGTGGGATCTGGTTGGCTGTTGCACGTCATGCCTAAGTTTAAAAACTCTTCCAGTAGCTCATACCACAAATGAGGCCCTTTCAAACAAGTAATTGGTAGCGGTTTGCTAGCTAAAAGCATGTAGGGACCAGCACATCAGAATCAGAATCAGAATCAGAATCAGAATCGTGTTTATAAGGCTTTCAGTTTTTAAATGACATGAAATTGACCAGTTTGAAAAGGGTTTGAAAAGGGTTATAGTGGGTATATAGAGACTTAACCCACAATGTTATCCAGCTAGTGCACTGGAGAGCCATTTAGTAAATGTATATGAATGTCCTGCATCATTTACAATACTTCATTCTGTGACTCTGATTCCTTCAGATTCCCAATTCCTCTGTAATAGACATACCTTAAGAAGAGGGCTGCTTCCACATTGATGGATCTGTGTATCTAGAATTTGAGATAAAGTGTATTATTTCAGGTTTGATTAATTTATTAGCTAGGAATAAGCACCTGATTTAACTAATTAGGTTAGAATTTGAGATATGTTTAGATTTTACAGACAGGTTATTTGTTGGAGACTCATTTCATTAGAGGAAACAAAAACACGAAAACCAGTGTTGTAATTTTGAAACAGCCCATGCAGTAACACTGATCTTCTGCTAAACGTATTATCTACAATTTTTCAGTTCGCTTTCAGTGACAAATTCTGCATACACTTAATAATTAATTCAGTAAAGAGATGCATAACACTGAGGAACAGGCAGCTAAAGGTAGACAAGTAATCTTATATGTGGAATAATATACTAAAACTTACACTACCTTGTTTGCCTGAAGCATACCTTTGATTTGACACAAAAAATATTAACTCTTTTTCTTTACATGGAATTACCCTTCAAGAAATGAATTGGAATGCTTTGGTTGTGCAGCTCACTACAAAGAAATCCAAGTGCACCCAATGCTGGTTAAAACAGAGCTGTCTTTCTAAAACATAGCTATTAAAAATGCACATTTAGTTGGAACAAAATCATGGTTCTCAAACAGCATTTGAAATTTGTAGTTACAGTTGTTCATTTATAGTTCAATTATGAATGTGTTTCAGTTTAGCCAGCAGACAGACAGTAAACTTTGTCTTACATTAATAAATAATAGCAGGTGAATACATTTGTCATGTTTATGACAAATTCATTCACTGGGAAATTTGATCGTTGTCTTTTTAAGCAAGCAAAATGGAATGGCTTTATCAACATATAACATATATTGTGGAAAGAATGGAAGAATTTTTTGTTTGAGCTTTACGCCATGAACTGTAAACAAGGAGTTGGCATTTTTACATTAAAAAGCAAACAACTTTTTGACAGAAGAAAATATATAATAAATATTATTTTCTATAAATACATACCTGTTTTATTAAGTTACTATTAGAGGTTCAATGTATTACTACTACTATTCTAAGAATTTTAAGACAGAGCCAGGTTGCATGCTGTTTTTAGATGAAACATGTTTTCCTTTAAAGTGTGTAGGAATTATCATACATAAATTACATTTGAAAGAAAACCATCTTTTGAATGAGGTTAAAAGAGAGAACAGAGAGAGAAACCAAAAGAGAAGTGAGCAGATAGCAGGGAAGTAAGAGAGAGGAAAAGGATCAACTTGAGAGAGGTCCATCCATCACACTGTCTTGACCTCACTGTGACCCCTGGCAGGCAGCCAGTGAGGCACCCCCCTTCTCTGCAAGGAGATCGGGTAACCGTGGTGATGGCCTGAATGTTTTTCACATGTTGTCTTTGGGTTTGTCCATCAATCTCCCAGAATACCTTGTAATACAGCTAATGTGTAATTGACACAAACAAACAAATATGGACAGACTTGTCCACTGCATGAGTCTATTCCACAAGCCATTCTTGAGAAACCACTGAGATAGGAATTACAACGGTGAATAATGATCATGAAAGTCAATGGTGAAAATCTGTTTATTATTCTGTAGACTTCAACATGCAATTTGTTTTTGTTGTCCAATAGCAGAAATACATACTCCAGAAACTGCAGACTTTGGCAATTGTCCTGTTCTATCAGACTTTTTCCTACCTCAAATTAAAGATGCTTACATTGGCTCATTGAAGTAATGCCATAGAAGAACTATTTTCAAGTTCACTGCATTTTTTCACTTACCTAAATAACCTTTCAATGGATATTTCTTTAAACAGTCATTTTTGTAAATGTGCAAAGTTTAAGTTTATATAACTACCACATAATACAATAGTTCTGTGCCAATTAAGCATTCCTTCGAGGAACATCCATCTTAATTAGGAACCATTATTTAACCTTGCAGCTGTGTAAAATGTGTCTTTATCAAGATTCAAGATACTCAAACTATAGTAGTCAAGTATAGGTGAACTACAATAACACTGTGACTATTTTTAACTCTTTGAATTTGCTTCCAATTCCCACCCATGAACAAAACATACCCTGAAATCTATTTGTTGTTTGCTAGCATTACAAAGGACTGTCATGATGGGGTAAGCTTGAGGGTACTATGCCATTGCTTAATTATTTCATTGATAGCGTTATTTTGGTGGGCTCTTTGTTTACCAGGCTCTCTCCAGTGTGGAAATGCCTTTCCATTTCCACCAAGTATTTTGTGAACAGACCAAGATAGGGTCAGACTGATGTGGCTTTGGAAAGTAGAAAATGACTGGCTGGAATCAGCCAATGTAAATACATCTTCCATTCTACATGATGCTGCTTCTTAAACAAGCATATTATACACTTATTAGCATTTCTGAAACAATATTATTATTGTCGATTGCACCTTTAAACAAGTATGCTGGTGCAAGAGACATGCTAAATAGGGATGAAGCTCATGAGTGTAAAATAAAACAAATGCCAGAGGTGTGGCAAAAGCACATGAAAATAAGGGTAGCCAAACCTTTCCTTAACTTGCTAGAACCTGTCCCAGTAGTCACAGGGAAAAAGGTAGGGAAACACCCTGGTTGCTAGTCTATCACAGTAAAACTGTATACGGGAAGAGGAAAATATATTCTTTTGGAAAGTGTTGCGTGAGGAAGGGGTTAATTTGGTCATGCTAGTTTTGCTTTACTTCTTAACATTCAGCTGAAATACACATATTTGCCATGACATTAAAACCTGCTCTCTAATGTTGTGTGGGTCCTCCTCATGCAAAACATACCCTGTTCCACCAAGGCATGGATCCACAAGACCTCGCACAAGACCTCTCACAAGACCAAAACACCACCAGTAGATGATTTCATTTCTGTAAGTTGTTTAACCAAATTGAAATCTAGGAGAATTTAGATGCCAGGTAAACTCTTTTTTGTGTTCTCAGGTATTCATTTTATTTTTTGCAGAGTGCCAGGGCACAATGTCCTGATCATAGAGACCATTGCTGTTTGGGAATGTCCATGCCATGAAAGTGTTTATTTTACCTGTACCATGTTAGGTAGGTGGTTTGTGTCAAAGTAACATCCACATGAAGGCCAGGACCCAGGGTTCCCAGCAGGACACTGCCGAGAGTATTGAACTCCATCTGATAGGGTGCCTTCAGCCCATAGTGCATTCTGGTGATATCTCTTCCCCAGTAACTCACATACACACACACAGACACAGTCACGTGTTTTTGTTATCACCTGTTTGTGTTTTGGTCTATGATTGCTGGCAGTATTTAAGTTCTGTTTTGTATGTTTCTCACTGTCTGTCCATCACCTCATTTTCTCGTTTCATGTTCCTGTGTGTAGTTTCTCGCTTTCACGTCCATGTTTTAGCGGTTTCAGTTCTGTTTGTTTGCTTGCGTTCAGTTTTGTTTGTTTGCGTTTAAATAAAGTAACCACAGAAAGGATTCACGCTTTCCAGACTGGTTCATGCTCCAAGGTAAATCACTGGAGCTGGCTAGGTCCGGCCCCCATGACACACATTAACGTTTTGAATTATGAGTAATTTTAGTAATATTATTGCATGCAGTTTTTATTAAACCACATGCACCACTCAAGTAACTTTTTCAATATTTTCAGTGCAAAGTCAGACAGGCGCACACTGTGGCATAGATATAATGATCAGTGTCAGTAAGTTACCACTGTTTCTTCAAAAACACTCAGCATATGATTATTTTTTGCTAATTATACCACACAATATACAGTGGAGGAAATAATTATTTGACCCCTCGCTGATTTTGTAAGTTTGCATAATGACAAAGAAATGAAAAGTCTCAGAACAGTATCATTTTAATGGTAGGTTTATTTTAACAGTGACAGATAGCACAT
>JBBPDE010242185.1:0-11932 GCA_037974605.1 Nannopetersius ansorgii | reverse complement strand
AGAACTAGCTTCATCACAAACACTGTACCTGCAGAAAAAACTAAACACAGATCTGAAATCAGCATGAAAAACACTACACCTGTTGCCCTGTGTAAGTAACAATGCGTTTGGTGCTTCCTTCATCACACACTCATTTACAGCTACAGCATTTTAGAAGACGCTTTTACTCAAAAAGACTTCCACTCCATACCTACAGGGGGCAGTCTCCCTGCACCAACTTGGGCTTAAGGGTCTTGCTCAGGAACCCAGTGGTGGTGCTGAAGGTAAGACTTGAATCTATGACCTCTTGGTCCAGAGGCAAGTATCCTACCCACTAGGAAGCCCAGCACACACTCGCCAAGTCTTGAAGTAATCTCACACAGACCTGAGGACCCCAGTTCTTACACCCAAAAATCAAAGGTATTAAGAGGGAATTTGTCTCCTCTACTCTTCTAGAAATGTTTAACAACAGATGCTGCAACACTGCTGTGAGGATGTGACGGCATTCCACAGCCCAACGGTATGGGAGGTTTTACGCACTGTCCATCACAGATGGCGACCTCAGGCTTGTGGTTGATCCAGAGCTCCATATCTACGCCAACGTTTATGTACTACAGACTCTCAGCTACTCTTCCAACAATATTTACCTCTATGGACTCCTTCCAACTCTGTTAGCCGTAGATGTCCTGTCTGTCAATAATCTTGTTCAAGAAGGTCTTCTCTTGTTATTCAATGCCATAAAGACTCTTGTTCCCTTCTCCGGGTCGACCTGAGGAGGACAGGTTCCACTTTTGAGTCTTGGTTCCTCCCAAGGTTTCCTCCACCAGGTTCCTTCATTAGCCTTTGATTCAATAGGGACTCGGACCTGGACTCTGTAAAGTTGCTTTGTGACAACTTGGCTGTAAAAAGCTCTATATAAATAAAACTGAACTGAATTGGGTTGAATAGCTAAAAAGAGTGGGGCGTGGACAATTAGCATATCTTCTAAACAGAGCTCAACATTTACAGCTCAAATAACCCACATTTAGAGTCGTCGTTTGTAAACATTGCAGCTCAAAGACTTGAGACTTGACTTGGACTTGTGAAGATCTCTGCCGCATGGTTCAGGTACACTGGAAGGTGATCAGCCCCAGAAAAGCTAGGCGCTGTTATAAAATGGGAGAACTTGATCCTGCTGTGGGTCTCAGAGCTGCCTGAACATGTCGAGAAGTCCAGACTTTGGTGATGGAGAAGGTAAACGTCTCAGTACTCAGACTCCCACCAACAACAGAGAGGAGCAGACGTGAACCGGACCCCTGGACACAGTCAGTTGATAACGAACACGTTTCTTGAAGGACACTGGCTGTGTTGTGATACGGAGAGTGAAAGTTCGGCCACTCTGTCTGGAAGCAAGAGGGTCCCAAAAACGTCCCCGCCTGCCTGCCTCTACGCCTCCACACAGCCTCAATCGCTTCAAACATTTCTGTACTGCGTTTTTCAAAACCCCCCGTTCAGCTGTCGTCCTGGAAAATTAGCTCGTAGAGCGATCAGAGCACTAATGGCCTTTCAAGTCCTTCTCAAAGGGCCTTAAGCCGAGAGAGAGAGAGAGACAGAGAGAGAGAGAAAGAGAGAGAGGGAGAGAGACAGAGAGAGAGACAGACAGAGAGAGAGAGACAGAGAGAGAGAGAGAGACAGACAGACAGAGAGAGAGAGCGAGAGAGAGAGAGACAAAGAGAGAGAGACAGAGAGAGAGAGAGAGAGAGAGAGAGAGACTAATTACCTCCAGTCACACGTGTATAACAGAAGGGGATGGGGTGTGCTGGGTAACAAATTTCTCCCTCTAATCTCTCGAACCTACCCCCCGCCATGCCAGTGCTTCCCGAGGCTGATCTGAGTGTCGGGCCAGTGGGAAAACGCAGTGCATGAATCTGTGAATACGGGTTCTGTGTGTTCCTCTTGATTTGATAAAACCAATGAAGGACTAAGAGAACACAGGTGTGTGTGTGTGATGGGGGGTTGTTGACCGACAACAGAGGAAATGAGAGTGGTGTGCATTCAGCTCTTCAGAAGAGAGAGAGAGAACACAAACGCCTTCATGCAAAAGAACCCAAACGCCTCCCTGCAACAGAACCAACAGCTTATCCGGACACAGAACCAGCGGAGAACCGAACCAATATCACTCTCTCTGTATCGCTCTAGACCGGAGACACAGAACCAGCGGAGAACGGAACAAATATCACTCTTTGTGTCTATCTCTCTTTCTGTCTCTGTCTCTCTCTTGGTCTCTCTCTCTCATAGACAGACACAGAACCACCGGAGAACCAAACCCACATTTTACCTGATTTTAAATACTTGGGGAAAAAATAGCTATGAGATTTTCACATTTTAAACAATGCAAATATTGTAAATAAAATACACATACATTTTATACATTTTCCCCTGATTTTATATGTCTGTACTACTACAACTTAATGTTATTTTTAATTGTTATCAAGTAATAACTTCTCTTCACATTTTTATTATTATTATGATTATTTTCTTCCATCATTAAACAGACATGAAAAAAAAATTCAAACCTCATGATATTTTCTATTATTTATGCGTCCGTGTTTGATGAAGAGTGGACGTGTTGGGACGGCCTGAGCTGCAGCAGTGTGTATGTGAGTGTGTGTGTGTGAGTGTGAACCACTACTGACCCCCAAATGAATTCCACTACATTTATCCACGGCCTACATTAGTCCTCCGTCTCTGTCGGATTGTTAATTAAGATGTGAGGAAGAGAGGTGCCGGATCTCCGCAGCACTCAGTGTCCGTGTGCTTAATTAATACCCTGAAGGTTTCTATTATCCTAAATAAATAAATTAATATAGAGAGATGTCTTAGTGACCCTGACGAGGAAGCTCTTCAAATCAAAGCCCCAAATTAGACTCGCTCTTATTTTAACACAAAAAAGAAAGAAGAGGCTCTCGGTGCTTTAGCACAAAGAGAAAAGAAACAGAAAAAGATACAAAGAAAAACAATGCCCTGCGTCCTGTCTCACTTCAGACCCACCGCCTCACCGACGAGCCCAGGTCTAAACGGACTCCTCTCTAATCCAGCAAGACGCCGGTGGAAGGCACTCAGGTGGAGTAAGTGGTGAAGAACGCGCTGCTCTGTTGTTTCATATGATTTAATTACTCTCGCTTGCTTAAGCAAAGCACGGGATGCGAGTGACATAATAACCTATGAAATTAAGACCATAAGTACAATAGCAGCTTCTATATTTTGCTTTTTTCTCATTCATAATTCCAGTGAAGGGACTTTTAACACACCTGAATATCAGAAGACCTCACGGCCTTAGAGCCTTAGAGCCACGCCTTCTTCAGAACTGAGTAATATTCCAACAATACCATAATAAACAACACGCTGGCATTTCAGAGCCCCTTATTTCATTTCATTTAATTTATGAACCCTTATAGTGAACACGCGTGAACACACCACAGCACAATGTGAACAGTGTGAAATTCTTTCTCTGCATTTTAACCCACTCGCCGAGTGAAGCAGGGTGCTGCTGCCAGCGGGGGGCGCCGGGGAGCGAAGTGTGGGGACGGTACGTTGCTCAACGAAACCTTGAGGATGGGATTCAAACCCACAGCCACCAGCACGACCACAGCCAGGCCTTTAACCTTTAACAAATCAAGCTACGAGTTTTGCTTTTGACTCAATAAGAAAGAAAACCCCATCATGGAAAACGGCATCGGGTCCACTTTTTATGTCCACTTTCCCTACCCTTAGGCCACGAGGCTGTTTGATTATGGCGCGTGTTAATAAACGTTGAGTCGTGAAGTGATGCGACCGAGCGAGGGGACTCGGACTGGGGGGCTGCACACTTCCTCCACACGCCGCTGTGATAACACACACTCTAGTTTGATTTGTGCCCTCCACGCGCAGACAGGAGGCCGAGCCGCGCTGAGCATTATCTCTGGAGTGGTCATTACACTATCAACGTGAATCATATAGGTAGACTTACGGAGGAGCTGAACAAACACCCCTTCGCCGCCTCACCCCCAGCAGAAGCTCCAGCAAACACAGATAAGCCATCCGGCCCATAAGCTCCAGCACCTGCAGCAGGAATACCAAGCACCTCGTAAGAGCCTGGGATTCCTGTACTGAGTCTGCTGCACTGTGTGTGTGTGTGTGTGGGTGGGGGCAGCCTCTGTGTAACTATGTGTTTGTTTATTATGTGTACCCACCTCTCATATGGGATGGGAGGGTGAAATCATCCCGTCAATAGTTAAACACTAAAGAAAGGCAACCTCAAATATATATGTGTGAGTGTGTGTGTGCGTGTGTGTGTATGAATGTGTATAAAAGAATACTGGTGCATTCATTGTTACTGTTCAGTTTCCGAAGACAGAAATATATATTACGTTACGATATTCTTACATGCAGTTTCTAATGAAAAGTAGGTGGATGTTACATACAGACCACAATAACCAAACACCAGTCTGTCTGTCCATCTATCGATCGACCTGTATTATCAATCAAACTCTAAATATCATGGATATCTGATTTTCCGCACATCCTCTACAGAGAAAACACTTTTAAAGCACAATTACTGCTTCTTTAATGAAAAACCTTAAAGGTCAGGCACACGTTTAAACTCAGCAAAAAAACACAGACTTTAAATTACATTTATAAGTTCGGTGTGGACGATCTTCTTATTACAAAACATGTCACGCTAGTACAGAAGTAGACAGAAAATAGACTCTGTCTTTCTCCAGTTCCAGATTTCTTACACACACCCTTAATCGGAGACCTGCACTGTTTATTTGGGTCCAGTTGGACGTAAACAAGTCAAACGCCTTGAGAGAGGACTCAGTCCTACAGGACATGGTTTTCTGGAGTCAGGATTCTGGAGACGGGACGGGTTTCTGCAGTGTGTGAGTTTGGCAGGCTGTCCCGAGCCCTCGCTTCATCTCGCGTGAAAATTTACACACACGCAACCAAGAGCACCGCACACTTCAAGAGGAACACGCAGGAGAAGCGCGGCGGTGGATATGAGCAGGCTGCGATACTGAGGCTCTCTGGAAAAACTTTCAACACCAAACCACACATTTATACTCACACAACCGTGTAGTCGTTTAACAGTCACAGTTACAGATTAATCAAAGCATGTATTTTTATCCAATAGTGTTCAGTTCAATCCTGCATGCAAAACACTGCGAAACACAACGTCCTGCATTCATTTACACTGAAAACACACCAAACGTCTTCATCTGAATTAAGCTCCCTTTAATTTGTTCACCGACCCTTTAATTTTACCTTAATATTAGATTTAAGGCCTGAGCATGAAATCTTAAATTTAAGACATTAATTCAGGAGCTTCTATTATTTAAGGGACACATTTGAAAAAGTACAATTCGGTAGTTTTACCCCTCATTTTTTTATAAGTCAAATGAAGGCGTTTGGTTTTGATATGAATTAAATTTAACAGGAAAATCACAGGGATGTCCAGGTAAGATCAGAGCATGAAGCTGCGGGTGCATTAAATAAACAGGTCATGACAGTGTCATAAGCAATCAAACACACACACACACACACACACCCACAGAAGAGAGAGAGAAGGGTTAAGAGGTGAACGTACAGTGCGCGCCGCGCCGGTGCTGCCAGTCTGCGCGCGCCAGCCCGCGGAAGCACGCTTTGAGCGCCTGCTCCTGCAGCATGCACGAGGACGGAGGCGGAGGGTAGAGCTCGAGCATCTGTCCGGGACTCACGGAGAGGACGTCCATGCAGTCGAACATCCTGGTGTCCACCTTGTCCTGCCACGACCCCCTCCAGGACCCCCCCACAACAACAACAACAAGAACAACAACAACAATAACGACTGTCCTCAGGCGCGCGCGCGTCTCTCCAACTCCATCCAAGCGCGCACGGGTTGTCCTCCTCTCCGATCACGAGCTGGGACGCTCGAGCGCTCCAAAACGCTCGTCTGTCATCTTTCCGAACCCCCCTCCTCCTCCTCCTCCGCCGCCCCACTCACACACTCTCTCTATCCCGTCTCGGTTTGTTTACCTGTTTACCGCCCCTCCCTTCACCTTTTCTTTATTATTTTAGTTTAAAATCACTCGGACTGTCCTCAGGTGAGGAGCGCCTGTCTCTGTCCCTGCCCGCGCGCGCGCCCGTGTTTCTGTGCGCGCGCGAGAGGGACGGGCTGTATAATGTATGCGGCTGAACTTTCCGTGAACCCCTCCGCGAGGCTGCTACCCTTCAAATGACCCCGGCGCGCTGACGTCACGGACCGGCCCGGGTTCTCACGCGCCAGGCTCCAACAAACGCCCCGCCCACTTCTCTCTCGCTCTCTCTCTCTCCACACCTGTATTCCGGAAAGCCACGCCTCTCCCGCGCGCCGATTGGCCCCCGCGGGTTCGCGCCTCCTGCGCTCCCATTGGCCGGTCTGCGCGTTCTTTTTTGCCCGCACCCGTATTAATGCAGGCACCGCCCTCCTGCGCTGTGATTTGTCCATGCTCCCTGCTCACCTGCATGAGTACGGACCAGTCACAGCACAAGAGGGCGGGGCCTGCCTCAATACGGGTGCGGATAGAGGAACGCGGTAGCCTACTTTCATGAACGATGTTTCATATATAATATAATATTTTTAACTAGCCGAGTCTATCACTTCAGGGGAAAAATAACACAAAATTACTCGAGAACATCTTTGTAAAGCAGGTTCTTGTGTTTCTTTTTTTTTTCTTGTGTAAACTTTTTTCACACACAAACACACAAAATAAAACAGCACTTAACTATAATCAGATGTTTTATCCCGTTAAGTCCAGAATACAGTACTGAAAACAGAACTATTTGTTTTTTTATTTTTTATTTCAGTAGCTCATTATTCCATGTCCATAATCCGAATATGTTACAGCTTCTGTTCTTATCACGAGACCTCAGGGTTTTTTGTTTACATCTCCAGAGTTTAGTCTGAGATGTTGGATGCATTTTCTGCTTCTCACCATCCATGTTAATGCCTACAAATAAACACTCATCAGTCTATAAACTCTACAGCTCCACATCTTTAAAGATCCACAGTGACGAGTCTGATGGGTCTGATGGGCACGTCGTTTCTAATCAGCTCCAGTTTCTGTTTTCATTTAGATTTCAGCTATTTTCCTTTAACTTCCTTTATGCAATTTGACTGACATCTGTATTAATCTTCTCAATTTTAGACACACAAGAAAGAAAGAAAGAAAGAAAGAAAGAAAGAAAGAAGGGATGGCAGACTAGGTGTGTGTGGGCAGTTGCTTGTGTGACTGTTTGTTTCTCTTGGAAGGAAACATAATGACAGTCAGATCTTCGGCAGCAGCTTTCGTTGCAGGTCAAAGCAGTAAACGGTTGTTTTTAGACCGGAGGGATGGAGGAGATAAAGAGACAGTTAAATATAAAGTGTGGACAATTTTCTTCTTACATTTACTTCTCTCCTTTTTTCCTCCTGCTGAAAAAAGACGAGGGATGAAATCTGATCAAAATATGAGGACAGCTGGATACATAAAATATAGATTTACCTCCTGCATGTGGGGGGTGTGGGGCAAGAAACTGACCAGTGATGGAGGACCAGAGGAAGACACACGCTGTGCAGTATCATTTCAGCCATCAACAGTAACTTCAACAGGATGAATCAACAGATCAAGAGTTTCTAATGAAGTGGACAGTCACTCGCAATGGTGAGAGAGAGAGAGAGAGAGAGAGAGAGAGAGAGAGATAGGGACAGAGAGTGGAAGTGAAGAACGAAACAGTAGAAAGGAACAGTAGAGAGGAAGACAGAAAAGAATGAAAAGAGTGACAGAAAAATTAGGTACAGCAAGAGAGGAGAGGGAGAGAGAGAGAGGGAGACAACAGAGAGAGAGAGAGAGCGAAAGATAGAGAGAGAGTGTGAGACAACAGAGAGAGAGAGACAGGCAAAGACACAGAGAGATTAAGTTCATCACTTCCACTCTCTCTTTCTCTTTGCCCTCCCTTCCTTTGTCCTCTCTCCCTTCCTCTCTTCCGTTTTCTCTCTCTCTCTCTCTCTCTCTCTCTCTCTCTCTCTCTGAGAGGCTGGAGACCCTCCATGACTATCCAAACACCCATTAGCTTTGCGCTCTGGCCCCACGTGGATCATTCTAACCTCTCACAGCCTTCATAACTCACAGCCAGCGCCACAACAGCTCCACGGCTTAAGCCCCCGTTTTAGAAACCAATTTCCCAGCCACCAGAGTTGCTTAGGATATAATTTATGTTGCTGTAGCTGAGCAAGACTTTAATCTTTAATCTTCACCACTTACATGTGTGTGTGTGTTGTAGAAGTTTATAGAGGTATGCCAGCCTTGTGTTAGTTCCATGTAACTGGACAATCAATGCTAAATGTGTGTGCAGCCTCAGTCTTAGGCAACCAAGAACATGTTTCAAAAATGTCATTAAAGGGGAATCCCATCAGTGTTAAATATTAAATGGAATACTTAAAAATAAAATACAATTGAACTCTCTGTTGTGTTTTTTATTTGTCATATTTGCTTCTTAAGTCTGTTTGATCAGTGCAGCCCTAATAAGTACAACATGTTTCCCCTGTTTGTTCCAGGTGTATCTATTTGCGTATTATGGTTCTTCCCCACAAAGTGTGTCTGAAATTGCGCACTTGCGAGAGTCAGAGATGGGGACTCGAGTCTGAGACTCGGACTCGACTTTAGACTTCCCTCAATGACTCGAGACTTGACTCGGACTCAGTGCTGTGACTTGTGAGTCATAACTCATAAACAATGTTCATTTCATGGAATTATTTATTTATATCTTGCACTCTTTCCAACAACCTGAAAACCATTCACCTCGCCCCGGTGTCCCATTACTTTTTTCTGAGGTGAACGGTTTTCAGCTGATAACGGTTTTTGGGGGGTCGTTGGAAAGGGGTCATTGAGCCCCATCTAACTGTGGAGTTTCACATTTAGTGTGAGATATATTTTTCAAATTTAATATTTAGATTTAAGATAATTTAAGGCAAATCCTACATGTTGGTGTGGGCATATCACAGCACACAGTCCCACCCCCTGCTAAGTAACAGCCAATTTAAAATCGTGGGGCGTAGCCAATTAGCATATCTTCTAAACATTTAGAGCTCAACATTTACAGCTCAAAAAGCCCACATTTAGAGTTGCCGTTTGTAAACATTGCCACTCAAAGACTTCAGACTTGACTTGGACTCGGTAAAAATGACTTGTGAACATCTCTTCGGTGAGTGCACTGGACTGTAGTGCATAGTGCACACTGAGCCCTTCCCTCTGTAGTGCACACTGCTGTGGGTCAGTGCTGTCCTATCGTGAACTTGCACACTTTTAGTGCACGGTTTTAGGGCATAGTGCGTTCACACTGAAAAGTTAGTTATTCTGACCTAACTTAAGCCTATTAACTTTCTTTTACTACACCAAGCTAAATGTTAGAGTTATACAACAAAAAGAAAAGTCAAATGCTGGTAATAGTACAGCTGTAGAACAACACAACACAACATTCCTGAGTAAATCTAACATCTTTTTTTTTTTTTATTTAGATAGGAAAACATACTTCACATATTGTCATTTTTTGATACTGATTGCAGCGCAGTTTCAGACAGAATGTGAGTGTTTTGTAACTCATCACACAATTCAGTGCATCATTTTAACAGCAATAAATCTCAGTGTCTATAAACTCCTCACCCTCACTTTCTTGCAACAGGTTCTGCTGTGCCACTGATAAGAACACCGAGCGCAGATAAGACGGAAAGCTGTTTTGAAGTCAGCATTCTCAACATCAAATGTATAACAAAGCATACAGACAGAACTATTACAGTTTCTAAAACTATTTCAACTGTCTACACTGGTGCTGAGTGTTTTCCAGTAAAAACACCATATAACATTAGAACAAATATAAATAAACATGATTACAGCCTAAAATAAACACAAATGTCCTGTTTTAGAAGGTACTGCTGTGTTATGAGCTTCTTGGAGGATTTCTTGCTGCGCTCTTGCGACACCATGGACTCGTTCCAAGTCCATCAGACAGAATTTATTGGAGGACTGAGTAGATAAACTGTAAACTGAATGGTGGCTGTAAATACTGGCCTTCCTCAAAAACAGGTCTGGAAATGGTTAGACTCACACAGAGTTAATCACAGTGTGTCTTTCACAGTAATCCCACGGTTTTACGCAGATCAGCATTCGCGGATTCAGTCTAACGCAGATATTTCTGAGAACTGAACTGTATTACCGCCACCAGTCCAGCGGTGGCAGTAATACACTGAAAAGTTGTTAACCGGCATAAAAAGAAAAAGAAGAAGAAGCTGCTGCAGAATGACTGCTCCGTGTCTTGTCCTCGTATTTTAGTGGTTTAATCCCCCCCCCCCTCATTTTCAACAGTTATCTCAGTTTATTTAGTGTTAGTAAGCTGTGCCCTGTCTAAACATGTGCATAGAGAGAGTTTTTTCAACCTTTCTTTTGTGTACAAGTCTTTGCACGCTGCTAATGCTAATGACTAATGCTAATGTTTTTTTAAGCAATAAAGTTTTCTGATTCTGATTATTTATTTAAGGGTAATGCATTAAACTGAGTTTCTGGGGTTCTGGGGCAGATTTGGGGGTAGATTTAGGGTTTACACTACAAAAATAGGCATTTTAGGCATTTTTTTAACCAAAACACAAAAATGCGTTTTTTCACTATATGCGGGTGCTCTAGGAATGTAACCCCCAAGATAAATGAAGATAAATGAACCTTGAGCTCTGATATAAAAGGTGGGTTTTTTTTTTATCTGTCTAACTTCCTGAAACCAATTATTTCACATTTCTTGCCAGACATTCGGCTTTGGCACTACCTAAAGTTAACACTATCAGTAATGTGTGTGTCAGTAATGTGCGTGTGATACATTTTCTCTCAGAATAAACTCAGCAGAGAAAACAGGACTGTTTGTAATAAAAGCGTGTCGAGAGCAAGGCGTGTCTGAACTATTGACCTGCTGTGTTCTGTGTATTATCTTCATGCCTATAAAAAAGAAACATTAGTGCTGCTTAGTGATGATTTCGCTTCTATTCTTTTCTGTTAGCGTCATTAATTTCTGTAACACTGTGTTTCTCCGAGGTGTGCTCGGTTTCGAGGCGAGATCGATTCTCCAGTGCTTTATGAATAATGAAGTGCCCCGACAGAGGAGCTGAAAAGAAAACCCCAATCCCCCTCCCTCGGCTGCACACAGTCCCTGACCCCCCGCAGCCATCTCACTGTAATTCTATCTGAATCAACCCCCCTGCAGACACACACACACACACACACACACACTCACTTCTCCAGAACTTTTACTGAGCAGGTAATGGATCCACCTGGAAATCCACCTGTAATTAGAAAGTGATAATGAACCGCTCCATCAAGATAAGACGCTTTTTGGCATCACTGCCCAGTGTCTCCATGTCCTGCGTGCCAAGACTCACTCGAGCGGGACGTCAGGGAACTCTTGATCATTTAATAAAGCTGGACAAGGCCTGACGTTGCAGGCCAGACAGCATCGCTGTGACAAACACACTAAGGGTTCCATCAGGGGCTTCTTTTTATGGCCCACAATAGCAATCAACTCAATCTGTCTTCCACAATTCAGTCCGAGCCCGTTCTGGCTGCCGGGCCACTTTACACACTTTAATATGTTTGAGAAGACTACAGAGGACACAGCAAATTAGACAGAAACACACGTCCCCAGCAAATATCTCTCATCAGAATATCACTATTTCAGCTCCAGGTTTAGATGTGAAGTCAAAAGTTTGGACACACCTCATTCACTGATTTCCTTTGTGTTCATTATCGGCTACATTGTAGATTAATATTGAAAACATCACCTGTTGCTCTGATGACAGCTTTGCATACTCTTGACCTGGAACAGTGTTTAATTAACAGGAGTTCTTCCTCAAGAGTTCATTAGTGGAGTTTCTCTCCTTCTTAATGTGTTTGGGATCATC
>JBBPDE010242174.1:0-11932 GCA_037974605.1 Nannopetersius ansorgii | reverse complement strand
TATCTATCTATCTATCTATCTATCTATCTATCTATCTATCTATCTATCTATCTATCTATCTATCTATCTATCTAGTGTACTGTTTATATTATTCTGCTGTATAGTTATTATTCTATAGGGTATGCTGCTTCTTTGTCTTTTCTTTTTCTTGTCCATTTTGCTGCTGTAACAGTGCACATTTCCCTCCTCTGGGATTAATAAATAGTATTTTTTTGTTAATAAATAGCATGTTGTTTATATTTATAGCTTTATTTGTTTTATTGTCTCTCTCCTTTTATTTGAAATGCATCAAGTATTTTATCAGTAAAAGAGTCAGTTGACGGTTGCTGTGTCTAAAACTGCCACCAGATAGAGCCCTTTTCCTTCAGCTGCAGTTCACACAGCAGACCCTCCCTGCGGACTCAGTGAAGTTACTTTCAGTTCACTGAACCGACTCTTTTGAACTTGCCGTTTAGTAAATCGAACCTCTGACTAAGTGATTCATTTTGTTCCTGGGGGGCGGGGTCTGTCCTAGTCGGGGGCGATGATTGGTCCAGCCAATCAGTCACGCGGGCTTTCTCTCATGCCTTCAGTCATTAAAGTTCACTTTCTGTCTTCAGTTTAGCAGATCAGTTAAGTATTTTCTGTAGAGTTTTATTTCGACTTTATACTATATTTTATAGTGGACTTCTCTCCGCGTGTCTGTATTGTCATAACATAAGCAATTTCAGTAAAGTGTCTGATTTGTCTTATTCTAAAAAAGGTCTTATTCTTCTTCAAATTGCTTAATTATATAAACCCCAATAGGTGCAATTTCGAATAAGACTACCAACATAAAGATTTGAATATATTTTGAAAAAGGTGTTAATGGTTAGTAATACTTAGCAGTATATAGTAATAGTTAGTAGAACATATTTTGTCCAAGTAGTGTAAATAAAGAGAACAGTACCCTGTCATTGACAGATTCACGGCTCACGACTGTTATAACCACCTGTTAATTACTTTTTTATCGTTTAATCAATAACAACTGAGTTAATTTAATATCATTCATAAACACTTTATAAGGGTACTTATTGTAGTACATAAGCCTATAAGTGTACATTGTAAATAGTACTGGTAGATGATTACAATAAATACATTTGTTTTTCTTAATTACATGGGATATTTTATGTTGTGGTTTAAAACTGTAAAATAGTGTAACAGCTTGGGAAGCCACAAAACAAAATGATTCAGTTGGAGTTCGGATCGTCGAAAAGACTCGGTTGAATAGAGCCGAGTTGTATCACTTAGCCAGTCTGACAGATGCTAGCTCCCGAGCTAAGTGTTGTGGTGGGGTGGAAGAGACCAAATCTGATATTTTGGGTCCGTTTTTGTTGTTTGGGCTCACGCCAGGCATTTGGACTGTCATTTGAGACGAGGAAAAGGGAGAAAAGAGTAGAGGTCGTGGGTGATTTGGGTGTTTTTTGGACTGCTAGGCAACTCCTTGTTGACGTTTCTGAAGGGGCTAGCTGGACTTTGGCTGGGTTGAGTGTTTGAGTATGTGTATTTGAGTGTGAGAGAGTGTTTGTGTGTTAGTGTTTGCGAGAGTCAGTGTTTGAGTTTTTGAGTGTTTTTGAGTGTTTGAGTGTGTGTGAGAGTGTTGGAGACGTTTAGAAGGTGGAGAAATGTCTCCAGGAGAGAGTCCTCACACTCTCCTGGGACGAATCCGCTTCCTGAACAGGTGTATCGAGTGTTTCAGGAGAAGTGAACCCCTGCCGGAAAGTTTATGCTACGTGCCCAAGGAGGTGTGCTTCAAAATCTGCAAAGACTCCTCCACCAGCTCCTCTTCCTCCTCCTCCACGTCCACCTCTGGAAACTCTGCTGGAAAGACCCTCATCCCAGTGTGGGACCACCCAAACCAGCCGCCTAGCAGGAAGACCTCGAGATGCACCATCGAGCCCAAGAAAGGGACTTGCATAAGAACATCAGGGGAGGAGTACTACAACACCCATGGCTTGTGGGTCAAAATCAGCAAGGTAGCACCATGACTCTGGCACTTTTTCTCAACAAATAATGTCTTGGGGCTCCCTGATCCTGATATGCCCTAAAAAAAACAAAATGCTGTAATGATGTACACTGTATACAAAAGAATTGGGATTAGGATTGGGTTTCAAAATCAATGTGTATTATAGATTTAAGGGTGTTTTTGTGCACTGAGACACAGTCTTGCTGGAATAGAAAAGGTTCTTTACTAAACTGTGGCAAGAAATTTGGAAGCATGGCGTTGTCTTGGTATGATGAAGCATTCAGGTTACCCTTCACTGAAAGTAAGGGCAATCTTAATGATTCAGCATACCAAGAACAGTGCCTGGCTTCCATCCCAAAGGTCTTTTCTATTCCAGCATGACTGTGCCCCAGTGCACAAAGCAAGCTCCATAAAGACATGGGTGGATGAGTTTGGTGTGGAAGAACTAGGCTGTTCCACACAGGGTCCCGACCTCAACCCCATCAAACACCTTTGGACTGAACTGGAATGGAGATTGTGAGCCAGGACTTATTGTCTGAAATAAGTGTCTGATCTCGTAAATTCTCTACGGAATCAATGGGCACAAATTCCCACAGAAACTACAAAATCTTGTGGAAAACCTTCCAAGAAGAGTGGAAACTTTTGTACATATAGTGTATTTTTGTACCTGTGCAGCTTAGTGGCTGATGATGTCTGTCACCATGCCATTCTTTAACTTTGCAATACAGATCAATAGTGCAATCAATATCAACCGTGAAAGCTGTAAACCAGGCGTGAGGTATCAGTAAATCAGTCAGATCTTTGTTTATATTGAACAGCTGTAACAGTAAAAGTCAATAGTCACCCAAATTGTTATCCATCTTCACAACAGGGTCTGTTTTCACAAGCCACCTCAGGACCAGGAGCACTGATCAGGAGTCAGTTGATGCCAGATATAAATATGGAGCAGTTTGATCCAAAATTAGTCCTCCTGAAGCCTGCTTTGTAAACACCACCCTTGGTGTTGTCTGAAATGTCTGTCTGTAGTGAAGTTTCGTTTCATTTTTATAGTGAGCTGTACTGTACCCTAAACAACATACACCTCTGTTCCACCCCAGTGAAAAGCTGGATCTGATTTGAGCAGGCTGAAGTTTTGAGGATGTGTTTACAGAAAAGATATTGGTGACAGTTGGCTTTTAGTTTTGCAACATTAACCTCGTAAGTCCAGTTCTAAACTAAAGAACCAAAGACTTGAATCTAAACCTGTATTGGTTGAACATCTGGGTCAGTGGAACCCTGTGCAAACCTTCTGTGGCCCATGTGTCTTCTTCAGGAGCAGCTGGAGGAGTACTGCAGTGGGGTGGAGATGGATGAGGGCTGGATCCTGGCCTGTAAACATGCTGAGGGAGGAGACCGGCTCGTTCCTGTCGAGGCTCCAGACACAGCCAGCAGGCAGCAGCAGCTTTTCGGTTACGACCACAAACCCTGCAACAGGTATGTTCCTTTTAACACAACAGGGTCTGTTTTCACAAACCGTTACAGGAGCACTGATATCCGTTTTTTTAAGCCTTTATTGTTTGTCTGGAGGGCGCAACATATGCTGTAGACTAATTCTTAATTTGCTCCTTTCTTACAAATGTGAATGCTCTACTCATTCGGTGGCGCTAAACAAATGAACCATGGTTCACTAAAAACATGGGACCCAGGTTCTGTTGGCTGCTTTCGTGGGTCCACTGGACAAGAAGGTTACATTAGATCTTACTTTCCTCCTCTTCTAGCCACACGCCAGCTCTGTGCTGTCCTTGTAATTTTGTGCATGTGTATCAGGATGTGAGGATGAACTAAATTGTGCACCAACATATGAGCTACTGTCTCTATTTCTGACAGTGTCAGAATATATATAAATGTGTATTATCTTCACACATTATTCTTATAATATGTGATTAATAATGGCCGTATCATTGTAGTACAAAAGCAAGTTTTGGATCTCCCTGAGAATTATTTGAGATAAGCAGCTGGACCTAAAAACAGAACTAAGCCACAAAAAAAGGAAAATGAAAAGTCCCTCACTCATACACTGCGTTACTGCATATTCTTTCAACTTGCGCAATCAAATTCGTTCGCCCATGTAGTCCATAAGCATGAAGCTACCGGTGTCATCGTGTGGGAGTGAGTGTTGTAAACTCAAAACGTTGGCTGTTGTTACTCGAGGACGCCCTGTATTGCGTATTTTTGACTTGCAAATGTCACTCTTCATATAAGAGTTTACTGTAGCTATGTTAGCAACTTGTGGACTTCAGAAGCAATGAATTGATGGACATGTTTTTTTTTAAAAAATATATATTTTTTACAGTTTAAAAATGACAAAGTAGTATTACACAGATCAATAGTGACACTTTGCACATCTGTACTAATGTAATATTGTGCTGAGAAATACTATAATACTACACAGTATCAGTTTTTCCACCTTTAATGAACATTACATGATGTAAAATATTGGTTGACAGTGCTCTGCTGTCCTCATAATCTGCCTGTTTCACAGACGCTCATTCTCGATCTTGCTGTAAATAACGGCAGTTGAGCCATAAAATAATAGTGAAGCAAGACTGGGTTTGGCACATGGAGCTCTGAGCACATTTTTGGCCAGTGACCTGGTTGGTTAAGTTCAAATTAACACACCATTCTATCATAGCAGAGATGGATTTTGAGTTCTCATTATTGGTTTGTTCAGCGTCTATTTTGATACACTGTATGTGTAACGACCATGCATTTATGTGAAGGATGTATTTGAGGAGTAGATTCATAAAGTACTGTGCAAAAGTTTTAAGCTAAACCTCATTTCTTTAAGTCACCTTGTTGGTGCAAAAATAATGTTTCATGGCTCTCAAACTGTTATTGTTGGAACATTGAGTAGCTTAAATGGAAGAAATGTGAACAAATGTTTAAACATTCAGGAGTTCCAACCACTCAGCATTCAGCACAACCAGTATACTGATCACTGCCTGATCGTCTGGAGTCATCTGCTGCTGGTTCTTCACTGGTTCAGGATTTCAGTTAGAGGCTCTTTGTTCTGCTTGAGTGATTCATACGTAGGTCACTGTGTGCCTTAACCAACAGAAACATTCCTCTGAAACTGCTCAGGTTCAGGGACTGGACTGAAAATGAGAGGCTCTGAAAGTCCTTCAGGAACCCTGGAGATTTGTTCCTCAAGACCACATTAAAACACAAGAAATTCTGGCTCTTTGGAAGCAAAATATGAGGAGATGAGAGATGAGTCAGGACTTTTGCACAGTACTGTGCATTCTTGAACTTGCGTTCTGGCCAAATTTCTGACCAGTCGACAAACGCCCACATCATTTAGCCACAGCAGTATGAAAGAAACCAAAAGAAATACACAGACTTTGAGAGATTAACTAGTCCAGCACAGGTTGATACAGGTATTTGCACTCTGACGAGTTTTGGTCTGATAGGAGTAGGTGAACAGGCGTTTCCTTAAGATATGGGTGATATTGACGTACCATAAAAAACCACCAGCAATTAAACGTTCCTCAAGTGTGACAAAAGTAACAGAGTTGAAATTACAGTTAACTGTACTGGATGTCAGCACTTAATCACATGACATAAGCAGTGACTAACTGTTTTGTCCCTGGTTGTTTTTTATGCTGTAGTGTAACAAATACCCAAACTGTGAACTCAATACTGACACTTGGAAGAAACACCTTGCCTCGTTAAAACACTTCTGATTGCACTCTTTTTAGAAACAGCAACCTTGTGCTTCCACTCACTGACCACTTTATATTAGAAACGCCTACCTTGAGTTTCTCTTAGTGGCCACTTCATTGGAAACACCTTCTGTGTGCTTCCACTTACTGGCCACTTTATTGGAAACCATTGAGTTCCACCATATAGGTGTAAAGTTACAGGGTGAAACAGGATGTACTGGATCCATTGGTCATTTTTGATACAAATAGATAAATGCAAATGTACCCAATTCATCATTGGTCAGTTCCTACTGTCCATATTGTTTGGGTGGTGGACTGTTCTCAGCACAGCAGTGTAAATGTCATATAAATCAGGCTCCTGATACTGTGCGTGTTTACAGGTGGGAGCAGGTGGTGGATGCGGTGAACTGCCTACGTCTGGGTGGGCAACCCAAAGTGGCAGAGCGTGACGAGGCTGCTGTGCAGACACTCAGGTGAGTGCAGATGAAAAAAAACAAGATGTGGGAAAGGCAAGAGAATTAAGAATGGTTTTAATAAGATTACACAGCTTAAAGAAGGTACATATCAAGCTCAGTCAGTTGATATAAGCAGGCAAGCAAACAAACCAAAAAAGTATCTGAATACATGAATATTGTTATATAGGGGTTTCAGTGCTAATTCAGATGGTTTTGCTGTTTGAAATTCACAAGAGTTCATTTTACTGGACAGAAGTTAAACTTAATTCATTAGCCAGTGCTGCTATTAGTAAAGAAAAGCAGCTCAGTCAGCATTAGTGGAGTAACACTCATGGATGAAGTACCTGTCAATTTTCTTTGATGTTCTTCAGATATGTGCCTCCCACCTGGACGTTTGAGTGTGATGAGGACCTCATTCACTACCTTTACGATCACGTTGTGAAAGAAGATGAAAACCTGGGCAGTGTGAAGCAGTGTGTGAGCAGCATTGATGTCTCCTCATGCTCGGTAGGTAGACGCCAGAACAGAGCTTAATTTCGCCTTCATAGTAGATCTGGGTCTAAATCACTATGTTGGTCCAGTTTTCTAGACCCAGACTGAAAAGTATGTACAGTGATGACTCATCATTGACGCTGCAATTAAATTTAATACCAGGCCCAAACCAGGTTCCAGAAATTGGCCCAGTGCCTTCTATATAAGATCAGTGCTCACCAGTGTTTGAAAGGGGAAATGACTGTGGCGTTTTCAAACATTTGAATGTTATGAGAATGTTTTAAAGTGCCAGTGAGTTTCTCTTATTGGAGCAAACATCTACAATAAAGCTAGCAGCTTTATATAAGATCAGTGGTCACCAACCCTGTTACTGAAGATCTTTCTAATTTGCAGAATAAAGGCTGGGTTATCGTTGTACATAGGCTGTTCTCCACACCTAGGCTGTATCCCATGCAGGTGGGCCGTGCCACTCTGAGCATTTATATCATGGTCTTTTATTCTGCAATTCAGTAAAATAAATGACTGATCAGCATTTATTAGCTCCACCTTCAACATGATCTGCTCAGTTTCATTCGCCATTGTTTGAAGGACACAAAGGAGCTACACAAAGGAAGTAAACACACTGGCATAGAAACCTCAGCACCAGCCAGCGACTGAAACCGAGTGCATCAAGATGGAATTGGAGCTAATAAACACGGGACAAGCGGTAATTGTACTGAAATGACGTATTAAAAAGAGAGAAGACAAAAAGCACCTTTCGTTCATCACCTGTGTGGCCATTTGTGAACTCAAGCTGGTCTTTGATAGCAAAGATTTATTAAGATAATTTAAATAGTATGTATACAGTGGGTATAAAAAAGAATCACACCCTTCAAATTGTTCACATTTTGTCACTTTTTGCATTTTTCAGCCTGAAATGAAGACATACATTAAAAAAACAGTTATTCCAGCTTTATTTACTCAGTGTAGCATATAACATCCAACTGAAAGATAGTTCCAGTAGCATCAGTGTCAGTAGAACCAACTTTAAATTTAGTTAGAGCCCTGATACTTCTATACTAAGATTGCAGAGTTAAGACTATGGTGGACTGGTTTTTTGTTAGTTTTCTGAGCTGTTGCTTAAATATTTTCATATCTTTTACTTGGATGTTATAAGTTATCTTTATCATTATATGTTTAGTAGCATTTACATTCACCGATCAATCAATTTAAAGCTGTTAATGCACCATAATCACACTCACAGAGAATCTCTGCAGTTACAGAAAGGCCTCAGCAATGAGGACGTTTGGAAATGCCTCAATCAGTTGCTCTTGTGGAAGCAAACATCTCAGAAACTAAGATGAGGTGTCAAGGCAAAGCTAAGGGTTTGTTTTCACAGTGTGCACCCCCCATTCATTTTCGACAAGAAGTGGGTGGACAGCCACACAGACACTTGAGGAGTGACCAGTGTCCTTAAGTTGATGGGTCCTCTGTTTTTTTTTTTTATTCTAATCTTCAAGATTGCGGTTTTCATGTTTAAAATAATGTCGCAGTCTGTGCTGGACAAGCACATACTGTGCTAGTGGAACAGTCACCATAGTTACCATTCGAGAGGCACAAGCAATTTTCATATGAAAAGCCTTGCTGAGCGGTGGAGTTCTGACCTTTCGTATGGGAAGCACAGAGAGGCAGACTGAGTGTGGAGCAATTTGTCACTGGCTGTATGAAAAGCCCCTAGTTGACACCACCTGATCCATCTGATTGTTATAACCTTCAGGAGACCCTGATTTGTTGAGTGAGGTGTGTTATATTTAGAGGTGAAGCATACAGTAGGGTTTGCACAAAAATTACTAGTCGTTTACTAGGGGTGTAACAGTACACAGATGCACGGTTCGGTACGTACCTCGGTTTTGGGGTCACGGTTCGGTACGGTTCACGATACAGCAAAGAATGAGGCTTGGTTTGTTTTCATTTATTTTAAATACACAGCAGTGTATTAACCAGTAAACACAAGGTAGCAGAAGTGTTACGCCAGTAGGTGGCACTATTGCACCACACTACGACCCAGGTTTATAGTTTACTTCCGCTTTTTGGTCCCTCTGTGATTCCGTATAACTTCAATCACGTCTTCTCCGTCGTACCGTGTATTCTCCGAAAGACGTCATGTACCGAACCGTGACCCATGTACTGCGACGGTTCGGTACGAATACATGTACCATTACCCAACAAAATAAAAGAAAGGTGTCCTCATGTTCTAGGCATCTGTCACGTCACAAGGCCAAGGGAAGGAGGCGCAGATGCAGGTTTCCATTTTCTTTATTTGCAGAAGGGTAAAACAAAAAGGCACGAGGGCCTATAACCACAAAATACTACACAAAAGACTTCACTGAACAAAAAGTCTGACTAACTTAAGGGTTAGAGTGACGTAGCTAGTGTGACTGTGGACCAACACTGGTTTCCACAAAACAAACATGCTTAAATACAAACTGAACGAAACCAAGAACAAATTAAAACTCATTATCATTTAACTCAAATCATCAGCCGGCTGTGATCACTCGCCTGGCCGGAGTACACTTGTCAAAATGAAAGCTCTATATAAATAAAGAGAAAGAGCTGCCTATACTGTCCGCTGACCGTGGACATGACGGCATCAGTGAGACAGTAAGAAGCAACTTGCTATCAGTGTCTAACAGCAGGTTTTGTGTGTGTTTTGAGGTGTGAGATGCACCATTTCAATCAGTCTTAGGCTCAGACCCTCACCGTCTGATGTTAACAACATACTAAAATCACCACACGTTTCAAATTCTGTCTTTATGTGACCATTTCACTTCTGGTCAGCACTTTTGTGAGTCTAGTTGGAAGCAAATTATATGCAAACGACTGTGTTACAACCTTAATTGGTTGTAACACACTGGTACTGAGCGAATCATTCCCATACAGTGAAGAGCAACAAGCCTTTGAGAGAAATAACTGAAAGAGTTAATGATGTCCTGTTTGTAAGCCATTCAGTAATTCACCTGGAACTGTTAAAGCAAGTTAACATTGCGTGTGTTTGCTGATCGGTACACCTTGTTAGTCTGGGATAAATTCTCTGCCATAGACTGGTTTACTGTTTCTCTGGAGTAGAAGTCGCTGTGACGTTTCAGTGTGACTTTACACAGGTTGCAGTATAATTTCATCTTGTGTTTCCACACCAATAAAGTCTTTGGGTTTGTGTTTAGCTTTTCAGAATTTTTGTTCCGGCTGCACACTGCTGTTCATGCTACTGCTCCATTTTAGGCATGCTCTTCGAGCAGCTAGTGGTTTTAGTGGTTTTGACTAGTGCCACACACATACACACCCCTTTCTGTGCTATATTAGCACACACTGCTGTACCAATAATAACGCTTTGGTGAGACTCTTAATGTGACCGCTGAAAAGAGTTCTGGGTGTTAGTCCCCTCCTGGACTTCAATTATGCATCAGAATGTAAGTAATGTGTTTCTGTGAAGGAGGACCTGAGTGGCGGAGCTAGCTGCCTGACTGATGGAGACTCTGAGACATACTGGGAGAGTGATGGGATGCAGGGACAGCACTGGGTCCGCCTGCACATGAAGAGGGGCACTGTGGTCAAGTACTGACTCCTCAGTTATTACTGTTCTAAAATGGTGGTTGGGGAAAAATCTAATTTACAAAATGTCACCCTAAAATTAGTTTGCATCTTCAGTTTTGTACTGAGATAAAAGGCAAATATAACAAGTCTCACTCCTGCCATTACCTATGAAAATGGACTACAGACACAATTCAGGCTTCAGGATGACAGCTGCTGCTGTTTTTAATGTACTTGAGTGCATATTTGTAGATAACAGTATGTTATTCAGTGTCAGAAACCACATAAGCAAGTGATTGGCTTACTAGTTAGCTATATTAGCCTTTAAGCTTCAGCCTAAAAGTAAATAAGAAAACACCATTAGCCAGACAATGTTTGGGGTAAATGGGGAAGCTGAAAGGAGCTGAACTTACTCATTAGAAAAAATGTTTTGACTTTGAGTTTATGTATCAAAGCTTATGTCCAGAGTGGATTTTTATGTGTTTGTCATTTTCATCTATTCATTTTTTCCTCTTTAGTAAACTGATCTTGACCGTGGACTCAACAGATGATACCTACATGCCTAAAAGGGTGACTGTGTTTGGCGGAGAGGGAGATAACCTTAAGAAATACAACGACGTTAATATAGACGAGTGAGTTCCTCAAAAAGTCGCTTCGCAGTTCCACAGAAACTGCCGTTTCACAGATGTGGTTTAGAGCTGTGGGATACAGTGAATTCTGTCTAATGCAGTCTTTATTCGCAGAAACCTCATCGGGGAGGTGTGTGTGTTGGAGGACATGACGATTCACCTGCCAATCATAGAGATCAGAATCGAGGAGTGTAGAGGTGAGACACGGAACAGATTTCATTCAGCCACAGGGGAGGATTAATGGTTCAAACAGCAAATGGTACAATGATAAAGAAATTCTGGTGTCTGTGTAGCAAGTAGGGCATATGACACTTTTCCATTGGCAAATAGAACCAGGGGCAGGAACGATTAAAATATAAAGAACAGGTTAAAATCTTGCCATGATCCGGAATGTAAAATACTGGCAGCAATAATGATTTAAATGCACTTAATTTTTGAAGAAGTTAACACGTATTGGCCTGGACTGCTGGCTAAGTTTTTGTGTCATCACATAAACAGTAAATGCAAAATTAACAGTGTGTACTACAATAAACTCAAATAAAAAAAACTACAAGATGTGCCCTTTAAATTAAATTCCTCAGTCCTAAAGTGTCATAAATTCCTCAGATGGGGGCATTGATGTGCGGATCCGAGGGCTGAAGATAAAGTCTTCGTGTGAGCGTGACCTTGGGCTAAACGCTGATGTGTTTCAGTCGCCCCTCCTGGTGCGCTACCCCCGGTTGGAAGGGACCCCGCCTAACGTCCTGTACCGCCGCGCACTCGTCATTCTGAGGTAATCTCACACAAAGGAGAAGAATCACGAGTTCCCGTAACACCCTTTTCAAATCACACACACAATCTCACACACACACACACACACACGCACACACACACAGTACAATGGAATCACCAGCTGGATCTAAAACAAACACTCAGCTGCTGTTTATTTTAAAGGAGACCAGTTCAAACATGTATTTGCTTTTGCTTTACAGTCCCTTAATGATGAAAATAAATATTGATCAAGCTGGTGCTTTGTCTTTCAGTTTGATAGGGCTCATGTATTGTTGGGTTAGGTGTTGGCTAGGTATTCTGTGACAGTTGTTGTATAGATGCTCTGACTGCAGT
>JBBPDE010242123.1:0-11935 GCA_037974605.1 Nannopetersius ansorgii | reverse complement strand
TCGTTCATTAATCGTAATCGAGTTAAAATGTTAAATTAATCGAGATTTTGATTTTAGGCCAAATCGCCCAGCCCTACACAAAAACTATAAAACTGAAGATATAAAGGGTGTTTCAGCCTGGATTGCCTCTTGATTAAGATACAATGCATCAATCGTGTTTTTGTACAGAAACCCACACCATATACCTCAGGGAACAAAGAAAATGGAAGAAAAATGCAGAATATGTGACCTTTAAGAATCATCTATTGAACGTTCTTTTGGGCAACCAGTAAGGTTTCAAAAGGATCTTCTATGACAGCATTCAGAGAACCCATCTTTGTACCCTTATTTTAAGAGTGCAGATCAAAAGACATTACCTCTAGACTTCCAAGTCTAATCCTAAGATAAATCCTTCACATTTCTTCATTTATTGCTCACAGGAAAAGCACTGATGAGACCCAAGGGTCCAATAACTTTCCATAAGATCTAAAAAGCTCTACTTTCCAAAAGACTGATGAAGAAGTCTATGACCTATGAATACATCCAGAGAGAGTTAACTGTAACTGGGTATCATGTGGAGAGAAGAAAAGCAAGATGAGTGAGAGAAAGTAGGGAGAATGAAAAGTAGAAGAGCTAACGAAGGGGAGAGGAACTTGAGGAAGATCAAGGGAGCAGAAAGATCAAGGGAATGGAAATGGATTTGAAGGAGAAATGAAGGCGAAGACGAGCGGTGGACAGAAAGGGGGATAAGTCAGAGCCGATGGAGGTGAAGGGGAAAATGAGGTGAAGGAGGAAAAATGAAAAGAGGAGGGATAACATGAAGTGCAGTTGGGAAGAGGAAGATGAGTCTGTAGGCTCCCAGCTGTCACACTGACTCACGATCTGACATGCTGTGAAGCTGAAGTCAGCTGCGCTCATGCGTGTGTGTATGTACACTGACATTCTCTATAATATACACACACATACGTTCAAGTACACAGGTAACTGTTACTGCACTGTGAAGACTAATATTTTGAGTTCGTGCACATATTGTGTGTGTGTGTGTGCGAGAGTGTGTGGGTTTATAGATGAACTAAACAATTGTGTGATTTTCAATGCACGCATTAATCCTCCCACAAGCTTTTTTTTTTCTCTTTTCTGGCACCAGAGTTCAAGTTAAATTCTTATGGCCTCCAAGACTTTCATTCTAATGCTGTGTTTACATTATGACAGCAGAGGGATGACGGCAAAGTGTATGTTCCATAATTTTTAGTGCAGCAGTGGTGGAAAATGAAACCACTGCCAGCTGCAATGGCAGCATAATGTAATGGCTAGTTCTGCAGTCAGCCACAGTGGTACAATAAACCACATGTTCATTTACTGAAACATGGACATGAAATGCTTGTAGCTGGTCCTTTATATCAAACGCTGAACTTTAGAGAAAACAAGTGCAAGCCTATGCTCAGACATTTTGGGGAACAGGTACTCGAGAGAAATAAAGGGCAACCATGACCCAAACTTAATTCAATTTTCAGGATTAAAAAGGGATGATGCTAGCGGAACAAGAACCATCACATGAATTCTTTTCCTGGAGCATGGCTAAGCCTCATCCTGCTGAAACAGACTCTAAAGATTGGCCTTATATATTTCATAAATAAATATATAATAATAAATAATAACCTGTCCACATGGTGGTGCAGTGGGTAGCGCTGTTGCCTCACACCTCCAGGGTTGGGGGGTTGAATCCGGGTTCTGGCCTTGTGTGTGTGTGTGTGTGTGTGTGTGTGTGGAGTTTGCATGTTGTGGTGGTGTGGGTTTCCTCTGGGGTCTCCTGTTTCTCCCACAGTCCAAAGACATGTGTGTTAGATGAATTGGAGATTCTAATTTGACCGAGTGTTAGAGAAGAAGAAAGGTTTTTTTTTTCGCCGCAGCTTAACCAGATCTCCAGAACATGCAGATATCTTCTCTACAACATCAGAAGAATCCTTTCTCACCACTAAAGTTATGCCGATACTCATCCATTCTCTGATCATCTCCAAGCTGGACTACTGCAACTCTCTACTGGCTGGACTTCCACTTAAGGTAACAAGACCACTTCAGTGGTTTCAGACTGCAGCTGCGATGCTGGTTTTCAATGATCCCTAGTTCACACACACCACACCTTTACTAAGGAACCTTGACTGGCTCCCTGTAGCTGCTCGTATTAAGTTCAAGTCCTTTACACTTGCTTTCAAGGCTAAGAATGGACTTTCACTCCCAAACATATCAACATTGCTCAAACAGCGTGTCACTTCTCATCCTCTCAGAGCTTCAAGCACGGCTCGTCTTGAGCCTCCGCTTCTCAAAAGAAGAGGAAGGCATGCGTCAAGACTCCTCTCAGTCTTGGCCCCCCAGTGATGGAACAAACTCCTTCTTCCCATTGTAGACCATGGGGTAGGCTCTGGGTACCAGTGACCCTAGTAAGGAATACGCAGTTACAGAAAATCAATCAATTAATTAATTAATTAAACCCAGGAACTATGCGCTTCAACTTTCAGGCATGTCCAATTATTTTTGACACTTTCTGTCTAAGTCTAATTTCTAAACTCATTTATTATTTTAGATAATTTTGCTAATTTATTCATAGAATAACATCTCTATTTTTCCCACTCATTACCTTCTCCCTCACTTCAATCTCTTGTTCATGGACTCTCCTGCCTCTTATCTAATCCTGCTTAACCACAGGTGCCAAGGTCCTGTCCTTCTATAACACATGTCTGGCACGTTAAATAAAGCCGCAGCCATGTCGAATCCTGCAGGGATCCTCTCGGCAGGACAGCGAGAGAAACAGAGACAAACGACCGTCATTAGATCATAATGACCAAACAAACAGGCTCTTCTATGCTCCTGATCACAGAGTGCTCCAGTCTGTCTCTTCCCCACAATTACCCTGCAATTTACACAGGCGGCGTTATGTGCCTGCACCGCCCCATCACTCACTTCCGCCCCAGTCCCATACACACAATCTGCAGCCATAGACTGGTGATGAGAGTGGGACTGTGGAGGGAAGTGTGCCCTTGAGAAAGGGGCTGAGCTCATAGAGTTCGATCTGACTGCTCTCGGCTGGGTGCCAGGTACAGGAGAGTAATAATATCTAAAGCATCTAAAACACTCCAGAATCACTAAAAGAATAAACTTTGTTCAAAACCAGGACCTGAATAGACATGTTTAGAGCTATAAAAATGGAGGGATGCATCACAGTGCATCTGTCTGAAGGGGGTGGTTCAACTGCACTGATTTCGGAATGTGATTCTAAACAATTCTTAAAAAAAAACAGCACAGTTATTGTAGGGTGGGACTCGTCTTTTAGTAACTTTAGTAACATTCATTAAACAGGAGGATTAATATTTAACATTACACAGAATGTTTTAATTACTAATGTGAGCACTGGAAGCTCCAGTTTAATCCTGTTTAATTATTAATTTAGGTTATTTAGCTGCTGTTTAATTGATTAAGCTTATTGTTGGAAGCTAAGACATAAAAGGGTCGTTAGATATTACATCAGTCAGTGTTCCCAAATACAATAACGCAAATAAACTGTCTTTGTTGATAGACCAAACATTTTAGAAATAATGTGTGATCTGAATTATGATCATGTTTCTAAACTTTAAGTAAATCTGATTTGTTTGTCTGGGATTGGCTGAGAGGCAGATCAGCCATTATTTTGCAACAGTTTTGTAACAAATCATAATTGAACCGCATAATTACGTCAGATATGATATGATGTGTGATGATATGTTTACACTTTGATGGGAGATGATGGCAAACCAGACATCCCATGTTTTTCAGTGGGTTTCTGAAATAGAAAACTTCCAGTGTTGATGTTCAGAAGCAGATAAGTGAAACTCATCACTTCAGTGAAAACACACCATTAGATTTCAATAAAAGTGCTTGTCTGGGTGCAAACATTTCACAGGAATGTACAGTAGCCGTTGGTAAACCAGTTGTGCACTCACCACAAAACACACCCACCACAAACACACCCAACCACCCACCCACCCACAACCAACCTCCCACCCACCCACACACACCCTCCCACCCACCCACACACACCCTCCCACCCACCCACACACCCACACACACACAGCTGGTAGACTAGTGGTTAGGGCATTCTCCCTGTGATCAGTAAGTTGTGGGTTCAATTCCCAAGACTGCTAAGCACCTCTGAGGTACCCTGAGCAAGGTACCGTCCCCTCACACAGCTCCCCAGGTGCTGTGTTCCTGGCTGGCCTTGGTGAATGGGTTAAATGCAGAGAAAGAATTTTGTTCACGAATGGTCACTTACACATATATATACACATTAATGCTGGCCGACAATTACATTTGTAATTGCGGATAATCACGACGAATTGCATAGTTATTTGCTAAATTAAATAATTAATTCAAAAGTAGTGTATTGCGCACGCTTTTGAAGCACTATTGTATGAACAAAAGTGCAGTAACATGTGGTTTGCAAACGCATTAAACAAATAAGATGCTTTTTAACAGCAGTGTTCCCTTTAACACAGTTACACTTAAAATCTCAACTTAAACATTAATGTAATCAAATAAAATATAAAACTATATTTACCACTGCAGGACATTCACGTTTTATCCAGTTTGTGATAGAAAAACAAGAATGGAGGCGGAACCATTATAGTAGCTGTAACAGAGTTGACCAACTGCATATGAAAGTATATGTACCTGAATGCAGTGTCATTAAAGTCCCTTTTTGTGTAATGGTCAGGCTTCCCAATACTTTTGTCCATATATTATAACATATTACATATTCTATGGACAAAAGTAATCAGCCGAAAACCAACCAACAGGTACTGTGCTGTGTGCGCATCCAGGAGCACAAAAGCAACAACCTTTCGAAATTAAACATTTTTGAAAAAACCTGTGTTAAAGCAGAATAAAATAATTGTCAGCGTTAAGTGAGTAATGCATTAACACAATAATAACATGTTAACGTGCCCAGCACTGATATACATATAAGATGACATAACCTTTATTGTCACCATATCATTCTTCTCACTTCTACCATCAATATTACCTGGCAGAGCTTTGTTTGTCTCCTGGCATTAAGATTAACTGTCAGACAGAATGTTCACAATGCTACCATCCTAGACTGAGCTTCACACCATGTCTCTTTTGGGTAATATGGCTGGAACAGGGCTCTGCTGTGAAACTGTCTGGCAGAGACGTCCAATTGTTGGCTCTAATGGTCTTTTTAAGGAGCGAGCTGGTGGTGTAAAAGGGCTGAGTGTACAGAATGCATTCTCATAAATCTCTCTGTAAATATAACATGATATATTGTTCTCTGCTTGGGTCATATGTCATAATCTATGAAATACTTGTTTATTTGTAGAGATGCGGAGAAATAGGAGAGCAAACAGGAGATAGGAGAATGTTTACTGGAGAGTGAGGTCAAAAGTGATAAAATACACTGCACAGAGGGTTGCTCTGTGGGTCTTCACTTACTTTGAAACCTCCTGGCTTTCAGCAGTTTGGTCACATTTCACACCACTTGAAAACACAGGATTTGATGGTGAATGGAAAATGATGCATAAATACTGATACTGGCGTATAATATTTAACTACAACACACAAATGTATTATCCTGTATATTAATCAGGTGGAATGGTGGGTAGCACTTCCACTGCACAGAAAGAAGGTCCTGCGTTTGGTTCTTGGCTGTGGAGGCTGAGGGTCTTTTCTGTAAGGAGTTTGTATGCTCTGTGTGGGGTTCTCTGGTTTCCTCCCACAGTACTAAGACATACATATAAATTATCACTAGGTGTGTGTGCCTGTCCTGTGATGGACTGTCTCCAGGGTGTCACTCCACCTTTCGACCCATGACCACTGGCATAAGCTCCAGCATTCCCTGCAATCCTGATTAAGTGGTAGAGATAGATGGATGCATCATGTATCCCTAAATGACCTGGCATATAGGTACATAGTTACATAAATATTTTCAAGGGTTTCTTTAACAAGACCCTTATTTGCGCCATATCTCTAGACCCCTTTAATAGTCCAGCGTGTTCCTTGGTGTGTTTTAATATGCAACATGTCAAATGTCCACATCTCTTGCATATACAATATTCCTCCTAGAGTAAAACTCATTGTGGCTTGTATTATTGCCACTGAAAGCAAGCAAACATCAAGTAATATAGTAGTAAATGAGTAGAATGACTATGAAGGATTATGCAACTAAATTATTTGTTCACTTCATATATAATAAATGCCACATTATCAACTAGGGCAGGAAAGGCCTGGGGAGATGTTCCACGTTCCTGGACAGTTTTAGTGGATGTGTAGATGGGATTAAGTGTATCTGGTATTCTGTAAGTAAACACTAGGCATCTTATAAACTCCACTTGTCATGGCACTGAGTTACATTTCCGTGCCATGGAGATATTCAAGAGTGTTGCCGCAGCTTTGCCATTTGCTGGAGGGCCAGGCGTAGTATTAAAATGACGCATGCTGTCATTGGTTGCGCAGAACAGGCTCGCCTGACAGGGTCTCAGAAATGCGCCGGCGGCTACCCGTCTGGCACAGCATGATGTGTGTGTTTGTGTGTGTGTTGTTTGTGTGTGTTGAAAGATAGATTAAGCATGCATTGAGCACTGCATTAGGGGGCAGAAGGCAGCAGCAAAAGCATCTGGCAAGAGAACTTGAGGCAAAGATTTCAAAATAATAATAAATTTAAAAATAATAAAGTTCTGGACAGCAGGTAGAGAATCCCAAGAGTATGACTGGAGAAAGCGTACCCTGAGTTTACCCCAAGAATATACACAAAATATACACAAGCATCCAGAAAAACCTAATTTCTACTAGTTCTACTTTTTGGACCCATTCCTGACACAGAGTCTGACAGAGGTGGTTGTAAAACCGCCACAGAGTGTCCAACAGAATGGCCCCTTGAAGCCACATAAGGTCACTACGGCCAATGCCAAACTTTGACTAGAGTGGTATAAGGCCCCCCAACATCAGTCTGTAGACCAGTAGAATTACGCTCTTGAGGGTAATCGAGAACCATACAGTATCTTTGGGATGAGTTTGTGTGTTCTTTGCAGCTAATCAACTGATATTGGGACTTGACCTCAGTGATACTTTTGTGGCTAAATGCAAACAAATCCTCCTAGCAATGTTCCAGCAGCCAGTGTAAAGTCTTCTGAGGACAGTAGAGGCTGTTGCTGCTGCAAAGAAGAGACAAACCCCCTATTAATTCTATTGATTCCAGAGGAAACTGCCATTAAATAGCAGCTGTCCTCAAGGGTAGAACTTGTAGTACTCACACAATTTACCTTAAGAATATATTTGCAAATGATTTTTGAATACTAAGATCACAAGTCAGCTACAGAAACTGACTGAACAACAATAAACAAACAATGAAAATGAGTAAGTGAGAAAACAAGCACACACAACAGTTTGTGCAAAATCAAAACAAACAAAACAAAACAAGGACTAATTAAAGACCCATATCATGGAAGTCCAAATTACCCTCAGTTTTTAAATTAGAGATCTACTGTCTAAACATCGTTAGTTTCCAAATGTACGCTTCACCCTCCCATGCGTATGAACAGTACATGGAAACTACGCTGCAAAAAAAGGGATTGTTTCCAGCTGAACCACTTGTTAAATGAGGTACATTACAGGCAGCCAATCAGAGCAGAGGTAATTTACATGCATCAGTTTTAAAGGGGCAGTAATAAAAATGGCCTCTTATAGATGAAGTGAAGTTTGACAATAAGAATGTAGAGATTAAATACTGAGCAATTCTGGTAAACAAAACCATGCAAATGTTCTCAGTGTTTTTCAGAGGAATGGCCTTCCAATGGGATGGATGGGTTGTGCTTCCAATGTAGTGTTCGACTAAAGTTCATAACTCGCAAATACGGGCCTCCAGCTATGAACAGAAAAGCTCCCTTCGATCGCGAACACTAGCTTGTTCTTAACAACATTCACGTTCATGGTGGCCTTCATGTTTTCTCCCGATTTTGCAGCTTGAATGCCTGGAGGTTGAAAATGATGTAATTCCGAGGACCGATTTCCCACTTTTAAGTCGACCGCAGCGTAATTCAGTGTGAGGCGAAATTAAGTGCTGCTGGAAGATTATTCCTTTTTTATATTCCTGTGTCCTTTCTCATTCAACTATTCTGGCTTTTTTGGCAGGCAAATGTTATTAGTGTTCAGTCTGACAGTGGCTTTATGCTACAGACTAATGAAACCCTGGGGAACCCAATGTGATTAAATGGGAGGTAGCCAGTGATGGCACTGAGGTGGAGCTGGAACTGGGCCAGGGTAGAACAAGGAGATAAACATGAAACTGAAACCATGGCATAGGAAAGCCTTGATGGAACAGAGCCAGTATGGAGCAGAACCCTAGAGAAGTGGAACCGCGGCTGGGCAACCTCCCACCAACCGGTTCAGGCTTAGTTTAGAGTCATGTGGAATGAACCCTCTGTACAGTTGCGCTTTATATAAAATACATCAAACACAAGCTCTCTGCTGAGCTTCAAGTCCAGCTTTGATTTCCTGATGGAGAGTGGAGTTGTGGGCTTTCAGCTGAGCTGTTCTAGTCAGGGTAAAACACAGTAGAAGAAACCACTGTGGGGAAGAAGCACTGGTGTTTTCCTTTTTACACACTAGCCATTCTCTCAGGGGTCATTCTGAACAGCACTGTGGGGCATTACACCTGTACTGGGGTGATTTTAGACGATGAACTACAGCCTACAGTCATCAGTAGCTCTCTCTGTTTCTCTCTCACTGTCTCTCTGTCTGATATTTGAAGGTAATATTCCCTTCACTACTTTAAGATGTACACTTACCAGGCAGTACCACTGAAAGGTGAAGTAAATTATTATCACTGACTGTGATGGAAAGATGTCAGAACATCCAGTGCAACAGCTTAAAGGTCCCATGACATGCTGATTTTTATGCTTTTATATAGGTATTAGTGGTCCCCCAATACTGTATCTGAAGTCTCTTTCCGAAATTCACTTTGAGCTAGTCCCACAATACGATTCCAGTGGACGTGCCACTTGTGTGTCTGTAGCTTTAAATGATAATGAAGAGGGGAGCAACGGGGCAAGGGGGAGAGAGGCGGAACAAGGTGGAGGGTGGGGGAGGGGCCAGCTTGCGGTCACGGTACCATGCTCGTATTGATGTTAAAAATTCTCAGAAAGTGAAATTTTCATGCGATGGGACGTTTAATACATGTGAGGCCAATCAGAGAGCCCACACTGACTCCTTTCCCTACATGAGTATCAGAACTGGTGTGTATTCATTGCTGTCCACGTTATTAGATACTGTGGCGAGCCGTGGAAGAAGGGAAGGCGACACACTGGGAACTTGTCTTTTCTCAGCTATTATTTCACCCAGCTATATAAATAAAAATTATTATTATTATTATTATTATTACAAACTACATCAAACTCCTTTTACTTAAAAAAAGGTGGAAAATGTTCCATAACTGGACCCTTTAATTAAGTGAATCACTGCTGGGATGTTGTTAAGCATTAGAGGCTGTGAAGGTTTTGAGTCCTTTCTCAGCTGTCTTATTTATTTCCTCCACTTTTCTGTACTCAGCAGGCCTTCAAGAACTGGCCATAAAAACAAGGTGACTCGCATGGAGGAGCTGCCATGCCTGTCCAGAAGCAGTGAGTGCTTCAGACCTGTTACTCTCTCCTCCACACACACACACAGATGACTACACTTTCCTGACATTTACAATTAAGGCCCATAATTGCAGCCTCCTCCTTTCTGGTGGCTTGCCGCAGATTGGAGGGGTAATATAATTCTTGTTATCTTGAAGGTTGTGTCTGCATCAATTAACTTCACATTTTTCTTTTCATCTCCTGGACAAAGCTCAGCTCATGGCATTTCTGCTCCGTGCCTGTCGTTAGGAATAATCACAGCTGCTTACAAAGTGACACTAGAAACAGATTTGAGGGTTTTGATCATATAGCAGGGCAGCATTGTCTGGTTTATAGTGGGTTCAAAGCTAAAAGACAGAAGGCTCATACATAGGTCTGGTAGTGGTGTAGTCATGTTATTTTTATGAGATCTTTGCGAAGATGACATATAAATTGATTTGACATTCTGACATTAAAAAACTCAGTTCAGAACTGAGTCACTTATGATTAATTAAATGCAAAAATGTTTTACTGTAACACTAATGAAAAGTTTTTCAGAGCTATTTCTGTTGGTCCATTCATAACGAAATCATTCATTATGATGTGTGTGTGTTTTCACACGGTGTAAAAACAAGCATATTAATCAACAAATAAACAGATTAACATGCAGTTAATCTATTACAAGTTATGGAAGAGTGTGGCAATAGGAATATTAATTCTGTCAAAATGATGCATTGTCAAACAAAGAAAAAAGGTGAATAATTTAACCCATTACATTATTTAATTATGGAATAAACAAAGTAATTCAGAGTGGTTTGGTGTGACAGACAAAGCCACTCATTTCTTTACGATGGAAACCAGGTCTAAGTTTAATTTACTTACTATTCATAATGACCAGCAAACCTGCGTTCACCTGATTTTTTAAATATGGTTGTTAAATGGTCGGTTAAATATGCCATTGTTAAATTGTAAAATACTGTAAAACATTTTCTTTGGTTATTTTGTTTCAAAGGCCTGCATGTTCCTTGTGCCATGAATAATGATCATAAAAACCAGAACATTCATGCAACAATGTCTGAGGCATTAGGCGGCGTATTCATAACCATTCCATGTACAGTAATGGAGTTCTGTGAAGGACCTTCAGAGGACATTCATAAATATTGGAAATACATGAGAGTATATGGTAACCCCCCGCTTGCGGTTCAGCTATCGGTCATTCATAGATTTTTTCTTAGAACTAACAATTGTTTGTGGAAATTCTCGCAATGCATTTCATGCATTTTAGGGCTAAATTATTAAGAAAAATGTAATTTAGTAATTTTATAATCTAAATATTCATGTAAATTCAGCTACATTTCCATATAAAATAGAACATTTTTTGGTACTGCTTGAGGACACATAGTGAGCGTTTCTTGTGATGTGAAATACTTCTATACTCAGAAATGGGAGGTTTGAAAGTAGCCAATCCAAGAACATTATTTATTTCTCCTTGCTGCTGATTAGCTGCTGCCCTGTGACGCATCTCTGGCAGCTGCAGTCCAGAATTTCCCCAGTGTTCTCAAGTGTTCTCATGTTTGTCGTTTTGTTCTTCTTAAAGCCCTGTATTTTTTATGTAAATGAATGTATTACTGTATTTACCTGCTTATATGAAAAAGAAAAAAAAACAGCGCATACCAAAGAAAATGAATTACAGTGCAGGGGTAATATCTGTATTTTACATTCTAGCACTGGGAGTTAAGTGTAAACTTTACAGTATGTATAGTGGTTTATCTTTACATTTTTTTAAGTGTAATGTATTAAGCTGAGATTAAATGGAATTAAAGTGTTTTGGGAGCATATTTAGGTTTTTTGACAAATTTATGGTTTTTCTCTATTCGCTGGTGCTCTTGGAACGTAAATGTCCCGCAAATGCCGGAAGTTTGCTGTATTTCACTTTCATATGGGCCACAGTGTCATTACACTGATGTTATATGGACAAATCCATGTTACGTATTCATGGTAATTGAGGACCATATGGAAGAAAGTGTCTATGGTGTTCGAGTATAATTATGTGTTGTTTGCGGAGGACACTGGAATTGTTCATGGGCTCTGCGAGTTGCTGAGAGGAAATCAATAAGATACGAGCGTGTGTCTGTTCCTTCCGCAAAGTGCTCACAAACACATTTTAAGTGGACTGCAATCCACACAATTACCTCCTCCTCCTCTGGGGAGATGCTATAACACGCAATGCAGCCATGATGCAGGACACACACACACACACACACACACACACACACACACACACACACACACCTAACCAGATGCATGCGGTATTATTT
>JBBPDE010242079.1:0-11938 GCA_037974605.1 Nannopetersius ansorgii | reverse complement strand
TCAGTAGAGCAGACACTGGGTGGTGGAGTTCATTGGCTCTATACTGAGTGTGGTGTGGTGGTGGTCTTCACTGCGTGAGTGTGTGTGTGCCTATGAAGGTGAACAAGCCATGAAGCGTACACCTAATTTGTCTGCTCATTTCAGGATCGTGCTGCAATGGTGTCTAGTGTGGAGCTCCACATTTATGATCTTTTAAGATAGCTTTTAGTGTTTTTTCGTCTTTTACCCCTGTAGAATTTAAAGAAGTGTTCTTGGGATTCACGTCTCCTGCCTAGTGTCTTCGAACCTGTGTCCTTATACTTTAGTATAGGGATAAAAACTTACTTAATTCTCTGGGTGAAATCCCTAGAGTGGCGTTGTCGCAATGTTCTCTCTGTCCTAGCTATACGTTGCCAAATAACTAATTTTACATTACAGGTTTCATTCAGTTTTTAACAAAACATGACTGTGGTGATATGATGGTGGTAGGTTTCCTCAAGAAAATGTATTTCTGTATAATTACAGAAATTAAAGACCCATTTTATTAAATGCACCAGAACACCCTCTTAAAACCTACATGCTTCCTATTATCTTTTTTATCATCCTCTGATGAAGTAAATGTGTTGAAGTGTATTATGAAGTAATGCTTCTTTTTAAAATGTATAATACTAGAAAACTTAATACCACAGTCTCACTGAAAAAAAGGAAGTTGATGAGTTTATTAATGTTAATCATAGCAGTGCTACCATGTCAATTTCTGAGAAGATAATCAGTTCCATCATCCCTCCAAAGAGCTTAGTAATGCTGAGATATACAACTGGCTTATCTCACTGATGTCTACTCATGCTTAACAGGAACATCAAGGTTTGCAAAAATGCCATTAGTGGAACTTCTTTTAGAGATCATTCAATGATGCCTTCATTATGCTTTCAGTATAATTTGTTGAAATGTTCACAATTAATTTGTTAGTTTATTGTTTACCTAGTTTTGGGCATGTACTGCATCAGGAAAATCCAGCCACTGCTACTGATATAAGCCACAGTGACCGCTCGTCTCATTTACTGCAATGTCCTCCTAATGTGACTTCCAACTTACACATAAGCCCCTCATAAGCTGCATGTCACCCAACTGCTGATTGACCTACACTGGCTACCCATGGCTGCCCAAAATAAGTTAGTCACTAATTTTTGCCTACAGCATGGCATCTGGGGCCGCACTCAGTTACCTTAATCCTGTCATTCAGGCTTATAAAATACAATAAGATAAGTTAAATGTTTAATATAATATAAATACAAAATCAAGAGTGTGCTATCATTTCGGGCGGCCAGGCCACATAGCATGACACTGCCCAGCACCAGCGCCAAGCAATGATCAGCAGAAGCCAGCGAGAAACACTCAATTGGTGGTGCGAGGAGGGCCGTGGCATCCGCCAAACGCTACAACCCACAAGTGGGACAGCTGGGAGACATGGAAGATCTCAGTGTGGAGTGCACTACTGAAGGAGTACACTGTCACGCATTGGATGACACCGGCTGGGACGAGACCAACGTGCAGCTCTCCACGGTGACCGGCGCGCATGCCAAGATGAGGGGAAAGAAGCAGCTGACCATCACAGTGAACGGGGTCTCTGTCAAGCACGAGGTGTGGCTCGCGGGCGTGGTGGAGCAGTGCATCTTGGGTCTGGATGTGCTAGTAAGGCTTGGAGCTACCGTAAGGAACGGAATTCACCGGAAAGCATGAACTGTGGCAGTTGCTGGTGCCCCAAGGTGCGGCCAAGGCATGACAGAAACAGGCCTACGATGTGCGCAGCTGGGGGCAGGACTTTGCGTCCCAGGACCTCGTCTGGGTTTACTGCCCCGCCCGGAAAAAGAGATTCAATCCAAAACTTGACAGCCACTGGAGAGTGACAGGAGAGGTCCTAGAGCAGCTGGGGGAAGTCGTGTATCGGGTGCGTCTGAAAGGCTGCCGCAAAATGGTTGTGTTGCACAGGGATAGGCTTGCGCCGTACTTACCACAGATGAGGGACATAACAGGGCTGGACACTGAACTGACTGAACCATGGGGTGAGTCAATAGGCCAAGGGGAGCAGGGAGTGAGTGGTGAGGGCTTGAGTTCTGCCCACCACAAGCTCCCTGGAGACTAAACCCTCTGGCTCGTCTAAAGGACTTCGTGTTAGACTCATGGGGAGGCAGTGGAAGGCGCCCCAGAAGGCAGTCAGAACGGGCTCCCATGAGGCTTTGCGTGCAGAACAAGTGACTGTTTGGCCACTGAATTGTGTTTTGGGGATAGTAGAAGGGGGAAGTAGATATATGTGATGTCTGATGTGTTTATGTGCGTAAATTGTGTGTTATTCCGTGTGCTTGAGCCAAAGTGATCATTCGGTCATACGTGAACACACCACAGCACACACTGTGAACAGCACACAATACTTCCTTTGCATTTAACCCATTCACCAAGTGAAGCAGGGGGAATCTACGAACACAGCGCCCGGGGAGCAGAGGTGCCTAGCGGTCTTGGAAATCGAACCTGGACTTTCTACTCACAGGGCAAATGCCTTAACCACTAGGCTACCAACTGCCCAGAGGAAAGTGAACGTGACAATCTGGTCATACATGAACACACCACAGCACGAAATACTTCCTCTGCATTTACCCCATTCACCAAGTAAAGCGCCCGGGGAGCAGCATGTGGGGACGAACCCGGACTTTCTGATCACAGGGCGAATTCCCTAACCACTAGGCTACCAACTGCCAATACAACTGAAGAGGGTTGTATTGAATACGTATGCACATACATAGAAAGCTCACAATTGTTAGATTTAGAGAATGAAGGGGTGTCACCGTTGTAGTTTGTAAATAAGATGAATAGTTACCAAACATTATTGGTAAACATGGTAGAAATGTACTCTCTGTTGAGATGGGAGGTTAAGTTACTGTGCCAGATGTCTCCCCTGCCACCGAATATGACTCTGCTAACACCCATCCTATAGAAACACACAGAATCTGCAACAACAGAGTAAGGCTATTGAGTTACAGCTCAGGAGGTTAATGTCAAGTTATGGTGAATTGTGTCAACAAGAGCAAATGAAAATGATGACAGTCTCATAATGCCATGAATTCACCTGTCTGTACAGCTGACCAAGATGATACATCTGAAATTAGCCTCAGTAACATCAGCAGACAGATTGACCAGGGACTGAAAGAAAAGTATAAGGGGATGAGATCATTTCACATTAAAAAACTGGTCACTTTAAGGATATGCTTGCTAGTAAAGATGACATGTTCATTACAAAGCTAAAGAGTTTTTTACAATCACATTTGGGAGAGAAATGGATGCAATCCAGGCGTTGAACGCTAAAGTTCCTGGCACTGTGGAAGAAGTGCAAAAGCTGCTGGGATTTCTCAGCTATTACCATACATACATACAGGAGTTCTCTCAAATTGCCAAGCCAATTTATCAGCTATTACAATTAAGGACTACTGCTACAATGACACAACCCCTCAGACCAAAGAGAGGAAAAGTTTTAGGACCCCAGTACAGTGGATGGAAGAACATCAGAGGGCCCTAGACCAGTTAGTGCATATGCTGTCAAATCCACCAGTGGTTGGTTACCCTGACTTCAACCTACTATTTGTTCTACACACTAATGTCTCGGAAAAGGGACTTGATGCTGTCCTCTACCAACGCCAGGCAGGGAAGCCCAGGGTCATTTGCTATGGCTCAAGGCAATGCAGAGTGAAATTACAACTTATACTCATGCAAACTCAAGCTTTTGCCACTGAAGTGGGCATTATGTGAGAAGTTTCAGGATTACCTCTTCTATGCCCCTCATTTTACCGTGTCCACCGATAATAATCTGTTGACCTATGTGATGAGCACTGCCAAGCTTAATGCATTTGGGCACCGATGGGTTGGTGAGCTTGCTGACTTCCGGTTTGAGGTGAAATATTGCCCAGGCAAAGTGAATGCTGACACCTCTTGACATGGACAGTTATGTTGCTGCATGCACTGAGGAGTTGTCCAGAGACACCACTGTAACAACATGGGAGGGGAGCAGAGAGGCCAAGCAGCAGGATGTTGCTCATGTTGCTGCGCCTAATTTGTCACAAGATGACTCAAATACACAATTGCTCCCAGTAATGAAACGCAATGAGCTCATGAAATCACAGAGAGATGACCCTGTCATCAGTAAAGTCATTGGAATGAAATAGACAGACCAGACACCAACAAGTGACACGAAAAGGGTAGCTAGTGGTCTTATAAGAAAGCTAATGCACAAGTGGGGGAAACTCCACCTTAAAGATGGGCTACTGAACCTTGTTAGAGATACATGGCCATACATGAAGCGGGACATTGAGGCCTGTGTAGCAAGAAGGTGCCCTTGCATAAAACAGAAAAAGCCTGTCTCCCAAGTCAGAGCACCCATGGGGTCTATTACCACCAACTCTACTCCAGCTTGTGTCTATCATTTGCACCAGCATATGCTACAAAGAACAAGTCTGGCAAAATGGCTGCAGGAAAGCTTTTTGATGATTCAATTCCATGATTTGGCTACCCATGGAAATTACATCATGACCAGGGAAGAGAATTAAAAAATGAACTCTTTCGAGTAGGCCACTCCAGGATGACCCATATCACCCTAAAGGGAACCTTGCAAAGAGATTAAACTTAGAGTTAGACTTAGACTTAGAAACACTTTATTTATCCCCAAGGGGCAATTAAAAGGCAAGCACACAGGGCAGCATTTAAAAAACGAACAAAACAACAACAACAAATACTATATATATGTATATATATATATATACATACATACACACATACAATATAAATACTGTCCACAGTGACCGATCATAGTATAAGATAACGCAGTCAGTTGGGAGGAGGTTGGAACAAGGAGAAGCTGCTGTGCTGGAGCAGAGAATGATCAGAGTTCAAATGCTGGACTGCTGTTGGAATAAAAGTTGCTCTCCTCCTTTGTGTCCTACAACCTGGACAGCGTAGTCTACGTACCAATGGAAGCCACTCAAACACCGGATGTAGGACATGTGAAGGGTCTCTTAAGATCCTGTGAGCAGTTTTAATTGTCTGTTGTTCACAGAGGACAGACAGGGCTCTGACAGGATGGCCAATTATTTTGGAACAGACTTTACTGACACTGTTAAGGCGTGTCCGGTTCTGCAGGCTGATGGAGTTAAACCAGCAAATGAATGAAAAAGTAAGAACACTCTCAATAAAGGAGTGATAGAAAATGGTGAGAATGTCTTTATTAACTCCAAATGAGCTCAGCTTCCTTAGAAGGTACTGACGTTGGTGACATTTCCTCAGAATTTCCTCCGTATTAGATGAGAACCTGAGAAAACTGTCAAAAATTGTACCCAGATACCTGTATTCTTCCACCCGTTCCACCGGCTCATCCTGGATGGTGGTAATAATATCCTCTGCCAGCAGTCTCTGCCTGCTAGAGAATGTCACAATGACTTCTTTAGTCTTGTTTACATTAAGCACAAGACAAGTGCTTTCACACCAAATGACAAACTCCTGCAAAACAGAGCCGTGGGACAGTGTGGGGGCAGTGAGCAAAGAGAGCAGGACTGTGTCATCAGCAAACTTCCCCAGATGACAGTTAGGCTGACTAGACCTACAGTCATCTGTGTAGAGAATGTACAGCAGAGGTGATGAGACGCAGCCCTGTGGGGAGCCAGTGGAAGTGTAGAGGACATCTTAGTAAGAGTTATTAACAAACACCCTCTGTGACCTGTTGATGAGGAAATCAATGATCCATAAAATAAGCTGGTGGTCCAGATGAAAGCTGGCTGCTAACTTCTTAGCAAGGATGTGAGGCTGCATGGTGTTAAATGCAGAAGAAAAGTCTGCAAACAGGAGCCTGGCGATGGTGTTAGGGGACTCGAGATGTTTGTGAATGGTGTCAAGGATGAATATCTTTGCATCATCCACTCCCCTGCCAGCCCTGTATGCGAACTGAAGTGGGTCCATCAGTGGATCAACGATCCTGGTGATGTGGCTCTTAACAATCCTCTCCATGACCTTCATCACCAGTGAGGTGAGTGCAACAGGCCTCAGATTATTCCGAAGATGATTCAGAGATGCCCCCAACCTGTCTTCTTAAAACTGACTAAATATTTAAAAAGAGCCAAAAGAGCCGTTCTTTTGAACGTGGGCCCCTCGCTGGCAGGCAGGCAGGCAGTCCCTTCTGGGAGACTGGATGAGCCCCTCGCTGGCAGGCAGGCAGTCCCCTCCGGGAGACTGGACAGGCCCCTCGCTGGCAGGCATGCAGGCAGGCAGGCAGGCAGCCCCCTCCGGGAGGCTGGACGGGCCCCATCGCGGGCCCCTCACTGGTAGGCATGCGGACAGACAGTCCCCTCCAGGAGACTGGACGGGCCCCTCGCTGGCAGGCAGGCAGTCCCCTCCGGGAGACTGGACGGGCCCCTCGCTAGCAGGCTGGCTGGCAGGCAGGCAGTCCCCTCCGGGAGACTGGATGGGCCCCTCGCTGGCAGGCATGCAGGCATGCAGGCAGCCCCCTCCGGTAGGTTGGATGGGCCACTCCGCGGGCCCCTCGCTGGCAGGGAGTTACCTCCGGGAGACTGGACGGCCCCTCTAGGTGTTCAAGGGGGGCCTGACACCCTACACTAACCCCCTCCGGCCCCCACCCGCCCTGGGTATTTTTTAGCTCCCGTAAGTCCCTTCTACCTCCTCTATCTGCTGGAATATGGCCACTAGCCCCCCCAGGAAACCTATCAGCCAGGCTACTTCAGGGGACACAGGACAGACTGGGGCTTCTGGGAGATTGTAGCTGGGGTTAACAGGGCCGAGAACAGCTGGAACGGGGCCTACAGGAGCGGGGCAGGTAGGAACGAGGCCTACAGGGCTGGGACACGCTACTAGGTCTACGGGGCCTGTACTGTCAGGGCCTACAGGGTTAACAGCAGCGGGGCCTACAGGGCTAACAGCAGCGGGGCCTACAGGGCTAACAGCAGCAGGGCCTACAGGGCTAACAGCAGCGGGGCTCACTACAACTGGGTCTACGGAGTAAACAGGAGCAGTGCCAACTGGTTCTGCATCACTTGGGGCTGCGCTGGTAGGGGCTACACTCTCAGCAGCCTCACACACCCTAGCCTTACCAAGAATCTCTGCCCTCGTCATGGCCTCGCTAACTCTGGACCCACTGTCTCTGGCCTGACTGTCTCTGGCCTCACTGTTTCACACTCGGTTTTAGCCTCACACTCGGTTTCAACCTCACGCTCGGTTTCAGCCTCACGCTCGGTTTCAGCCTCACGCTCGGTTACAGCCTCACGCTCGGTTACAGCCTCACAAGCAGGCCTGCTAGCCGGACAGCTAACCGAAGCCTCTCTAGGCCCACTAGCCGGTCTGCTAACTGAAGCCTCCCCTCCAAGCCCGCTAGCCGGGCTGTTAACCGAATGCTCACCCACCGCAGCAGTAGTGCTCTCTACCCATCCGTAAACAGGGCTGCTAAACCTTGCCTCTACTAGAGGCCCGCTAACCGGGGCCTCCTGAGCTACAGGCCCGCTAGCCAGGCCAGGGAAAGTAGCGGCTAAGCTAACCTGGGGGCTAATGCTAGCCGGGAAGCTAAGGCTACATGCTGGGGCCTTACTGTGGTTCTCTGGCGAAGGAGGGTGGCCAGCTGGAGTGGTCGAGGCTTGTTGGGACCCCATGAGCTCATGGATGGCGTGAATGAGCTGCTCCCGCTGTTATTCGAGCCGCTGGAGCAGTTTGTGGGGTTGGAGGGCCTGGTCTGCCTCTTCCCATGAGTCTCCGTGACGCACCACACCGGCCTCATACTGCAGTGGCGGTTCCGGGCTTGTGGCCGGCTCGTGCATGCACGGCGCAGCGGCCGCTTTTGTGGGTTGTGTTGAGGAGGCCGCGGGCACTTTGTGGTGTTTGCGTTTCCGACTTGTTGTTGATTTGGGAAGGGGGGTGGTCTCCGGGAACTCTTCTTCCACCGAGCCCTATGGAAGCTTGTCCCACGGCAGCTCCTAGGGAGGTCGGTAGCTCTGGAACAGCGAGGACTCGTCCTCAGAGTCCGCCGCACAACACCCCACCCCACCCCGCCGCATCTTGCCAGGCGGTCCCATCGTCGCGCCAGTCGCGTGTCTTCTCTCCGATTGGGTCCGTGTCCGTGTAGTCTGCCGCCCAAGCTCGCATGGACGCCCAGACCTCCTCTCTCTCGGGAGAGGTTAAGGTTTGATGACTCCTTCTGTCATGGGGCGGGCCACGAGGCCCAGACCCGGAACTACCTGGAAGCACTGGGAAACAGGCAGACAGGCTCAGATCCATACTTGCGTGGAGTTTATTAAAGAAAAGTAGAACAGAACAGAAAAGGGCTCGAGGGCCACCAGAAACATGAACTTAAGTGCTCTTAAATCAGGCGAAGGAGTCATACTGAATGTCACAAGGAATGGAACTTAAAAACAGGGGATGGAATAAAGCGAACACAAAACAGGTGAAACAAAAACATATGACACAGACTGGGTTTCAAAATAAAGGTCCTCCAAACACACAGAACAGAAAACAGGAAAAAACAGAAAACATCGGTCTCTAACGGCCACCGACTGTAACAGCCAAATTCAGTTTAATAAATTACATTGCGAGATCTTAGGTAGCAAAGAACTCGTATCAAACAACGACTACTTGAATACATTCGGAGGAAATAGAAGCGGTGCTGGTCACAAGATAACAGTGCCCGTGAGTACCTCATGACTAAACTACAGGGAGTGTATCCCCGCAGGTGAGAACTGAAGTCCAACACAGAAAATCTCCTTCCGTGTTCTACATGAAAAACATTTGTTTTGAAACATTTCCTGTTGGACATCAGTTCTCACCTGCGGGGATACACTCCCTGTGGTTTAGTCATGAGGTAGTGTGTGCAAGACTGGAACATGATGAGGCAGTTTATAATCCCCTGTGTTGGGTTTTTGTATAGTCCTTGAATTTAATGTTTAAGGGGTTGGGGTTACCCTGTTACACTGACTTTCCACTGGGGGGGCTGAAAGGTTTAATTTCTGCTTCAAATGATTCAGCCGTGCTTTCATGTGTACAATGCCTCCGGGTAATTCTACGCCTTCGTGCATGTGTAAAAGGGGCTTAATGAGTACTATGGCTTGTAAAAAAGTTTTTATTTGTTACTAAACAGGTGTGAATATTCTGACCATATAATGATTTCTTCATTAAGCAGATACTCTATATGAGCAATGACCATGACTTTAATATTATAAAATAGCAGTTACATATGTGAGGAACATAATGTGCACCAATATTTTCTGCTTGTATTTGTGTTAATATTTATGTGATAGCTTTGGGTCTGGCTCATAAGGGCCTTGAGAGGCTGATAGTTGTGTTCTCATACTCAGATACCCAGATATTAGGGATTTATAAAGCCTAGTGCAGCCCAGGATGAGCCACCTGGGTCTCGGGTAAAGCCATGAGCTAAAGCACTAGCATTGGGCCACTCGCAGTACATGCTTAACTGACCCAGATGCCAAGTGAGTGCAACAAAATGCACAATGAAGACCATTCTCGTTTCATTTACTTGACTGTTTATTATTTGCTTGGCACTATACAAACACCCAAAGCATTGTTGTCCAGGGTCAAATTGGTATGTGTTTTGTTAGTTCAAGGAATTACTAACAGTAAAGTAACATTATTGGCAGATATCCACCAAACCACAAAGTATCTGTGGGTCTAGATGTTTAAATTAGTATCGAAGGTTATAGGAAGTGAACTTTTACTTTTTGTCATTATTCCTAGGGCTGCACAATGCCATTATTGCCATTATTCCTAGGGCTGCACAATGAGCAGTGATTAATCTGGTGGTCTAGATTTTAGTATTACAACAACAGCTGGACTGGTGGACTGATCCAATGCTTTGGATTCTTTAATTAAAGCACTTAAGGTGCCTGTCAAAACATATTTGGACAGCTAAGTACACAAAAACGTATTGCAGAAGAAAGACATTATCGATGTTGGACTACTCACGGGCACTGTTATCTTGTGACCAGAACCGCTTCTATTTCCTCCGAATGTATTAAAGTAGTCGTTGTTTGATACGAGTTCTTTGCTACCTAAGATCTCGCAATGTAATTTATTAAACTGAATTTGGCCCAATTTTTTCTTAATTGGAGCCATAGTTTTTGTTTTGTCTTAGCACAACGTTGCTTTATGATTACTGCTTGATTTTAAGGTGGAATGGAAAAAACAAACCTACACCATTACGTCAGCAATGGAACAGATAGTTGGCTGTTCATTTGGTAAAGCAGGTGAACACACTGGAAATATGAAAAGAGATTTCTCTTGAAAGTACTCGTCACTACTGTCTATGTCAGCTAAAATTTAGTCATACTCATGTTTCCCTTACATGAAGCCATGCTTACAGCAGAATGTAAATTTGTTTAAAAATGTGTCAAAATATATTTTATATATATACAATCTATGTAAAAATACAGGCTACCATAAAACAAGATTTAAAAAGTCCTGTTTCAAGCGTTTAAGATGGCAGGGGACCTACAGTCTGGACGGGTGGGTCATTGACACGTGGCTTATCCCAAACCTCGCCTTGATACGATACAATAGGCAATTAAGATTGTGGTCTGATAGGATTATCACATTTGTATGTTAAATAGCCTTCTCATGTTGGTCTAGACACTGCATCTTAAATAGAAATGGTGTTACATAGCCAGAACCTGGCTGTTGACAGGGTCTTACAGAGAGAAAATTATCATAAAAAATATTATTTACCTGTTGTAATAGGTATATTTTTACTGGAAAAGATTGTTTGACATGTTAGGTTTCTTGTTAAAACTGTTTTAAGGTAAGTGGTTTTAGCTTTATTTAGATGTTTTTAAAAATTTGGAAAAAAGTGTTTTTGAAAAGGCGCAGAGAATGTAATGGTTCATAATTAGGATAGGCTGTATCATTCGTCACTGAGATGATCATTTAAGTTATTTCAACTATGAACTATCTAAGAAATGTATGCTTTTGTGACGGGCCTGGACAGTGGCGAGGGTTAGCCACTGCTTTTTGTTTGGGTTTTCTGGGTGGTTCTGTTCTGGGGTTTTAGATCTTGTTTTATGGCTCTGTTTATTGGGTTTTCTGTTCATACACTGATTGTTAATTCCCGTTCTGTTCTCCCTGTATCATGTGTTCCTCATGTGGGTTTGTCATGTGATTTGAGTTTCCACCTGTTTAGTGTTCGTGCTTGTGTCACATGCTTTTTGAGTTGCCACCTGTGTCTTGTGTCCTGCCCATTAGGTTTGGTATTTAGTCCTGCTTGTGTGTCACCCTCATGGTTTGTCCACCGTCTTATGTGAGCACTGTTGTTTTGTATGCTTAGTTGGGAGCCGTTTGCTTGCCTCGTTTTCTGAGCCTCGCATTTTGTTCTGGCCCACGTGCCTTTTTGCTTTCTGGTTTGGAATAAAAGCACTGCAGAATGACGCCCTGGTGACCAGCCTGTTTGTCCCAAGCATGCTCCCGGGCATGGGGGACTAGCCCCCACGCTCGTGACAGATGGACAGACCCCAGTAAGGGAGACCAAAGAGGCGTCCACAGCGGCCTGTGTGGCGCGAGGCCGTACCAACCCTCGGACTGGAATGAGTTCTGTGAGGCGCTGGTATGGGGATAACTGAACATGGCCCTGGTGGAGGGCTTCGGCTGGGTGGAGGTCTGGGGAGTGGAGAACGGCGCGCCCCCTGCTGTCCTGGAGGACAGCGTTCCATCTACCGGACAACCTCCGGTATGGCGCGGCCACGTCCAGACGCCTTCCTGACCGCTCCGCACAGACTGCTCTTTTTTAGTTTTTTACTTATTTTTTGCCTTATTTCATGTTCTAAAGTCAGCTGGTTTAACAGTCTATGATAGCAGAACGCTTCTCAACATTGGAAATAACTTTGCACATTTAATCTCGGACACTTTTAAACCCGACCCGTCG